>CANSNZ010000877.1:0-208818 GCA_947646795.1 Beta lomatogona | reverse complement strand
AGACTTTAAAGATCAAGAGATCCCTTGCAATAAGATAGCAGAGTTAGCCTAGTGATTTAACTTCATCAGTACATGAAACTTACAAAGTCTGTAATTCAGATAATGATAAGATTTCTTCAGGCAACGGACCAGCTAAATTCGTTCCTGGCAATATACTGCAATGTCATATGAATAAAGTTAGTTGTTGTTGGCCATATCTAAACAACAGACTAATAACCACTTTCTTAGAGTTTCCAAGAACAATAGACTCACATCTCAATCACACGTGATTCATTACAATAAATTCCCTCCCATCTCCGACCACATGGATCACGTCTGACCCAGTTGGGTGGTGTGTTTTGCCATTGTTCCTGGAGCGATCTCAATGCAGTCACTGCATACATTAGAATCAATATCTCACATCAATACATACAGATAAAAGATTGCAGTCAACCCCATATGAAAGAGAAGTAGACAACCATAAGAAAACATAGATGTCTGATGCTCCCTCTTCCAAATTACTCAACTTAACCAAAGCTGGAATGGTAGTCCTTAGGAAATGCAACTGTATTCATGTATCTTCAAAAATTCAAATTGAAAAATGCAACACACATACTAAACCATATTAAGAGGAATGAACATGTGACTGACTAGAAGATACAAAAGTGATCAGAAAATTGATCTTGCAGGAGGAAAAATGAAGGAGACGCTGCAAGAAAAATCTGTAGTAACTTGTGGACATGGATCTCAAGCTCGTTAGAAGACAAGATAACTAAGTAGCGGATGCATTAGCTAAAGAATGTAGGCATGGGTCGAACACCCTTAATGTAATTAGGCATTTTCCCCTTCCCCCTAATTATTGTCAAAACTTTATCGCCTCGGATTGTATTAGGCTCTTTGGCCAAAACACTTAATTTATCTTGAAATTATCCTTGTTCACCAAAAAAAAAAAAAAAAAAGAACCACACATCTGTGAAGGGTGATTTTCACCTCAGGAAATATTGGTCCAAAGAGCATCAAAATTTCAAGTACATCGAACTCAGAACTCAAGGACTTGTTATCACATAAAAAAGACCTTTAGTACAAGAGCCATAAGTTCTTAGCAGCTATTAACTAAAGGCTCTATACAATTCCGGATGAGTGTTGCTTATAGCTGCTTATTAAGATATATGGTTTGCATAAGAAGGATAGAAGGAAGGATTTCAGAAGAATTATGCAACACAAGAATCAAATTTCCTTGCATCATCCTTTAAACGAAGAGGAAGAGGTCCATGGTACAGCAAACTGATCTTCAACAATGTTATCATAAATCTATCACTCCATTGGCGAATATAATTTTTACGAACTCCTAATATTTGTCAGCTCGATTTTGCTAAATTACCCACTACCTCTAGAAAAAAACTGATGATGATTTCTATTTTATTTGATTTCATTAAGAAGAACCAAAACTATTACACAACTCAGCCTAGACATAGCTTTTTTAGAACTAAATGCATAATTGACTAACATGGTCATCTTTCAACCAAGAAACTTGAATGGATTATGCGCATAAGGCATCATCTAAATCAGGGCATGACAGTGAGTAGTTGCACAAGTATCATCAAAATCTGATTCCTACGATAACTCCCATATCTAATATCTATAGAATCATTGACCACACAAGGCGAAGCATACATTGAAATGTGATGGCTACCCCATACTGTATAGTCGTTTCTTGAAAAATAAAACCCTGAATTTCCACCTAAAAGCATAGGGGCCAGAGATCATGACACTGCCAATATAAACAAGTAAATCTCAGTAGGAGCCTCTTCCAACTAACCTCAAAGCACCCTCCTCTCAAATCCCTACTCAATATCCTAAGTAGTTACTAATGACTAATGAACAAGTAAAATCAACTCTAAAACAAGTAAACATTAAAAGCGACAAACTAAATCACAACACTGAGGCCCCTTTCACTGAAAGAACATCAGTTTCGATCAGCACGAATAGCCCAATTGGTAACCACATGTGACAAGCAGTATAGAATTAGCAAAAATCAGCTTTAAGCGGTAAAACAGCTTTTAATCAATAGAGATCAGTTTTAATCACTATAACACAACATCGCCAGCAAAAATAAGTTAAGTTCAAAAAAGTCAGTTGAAGAGCCTATTGAAATATAATAAATGCCTAGATGGGGAAAAAAAGACATAAACTTTGGATCAACTTACAATCATTAGGATCTGTTCTTGCTACCACAACCCAACAATATGAGTACATAAGCAACAGATTAACCAAGATGCTTGAAATCATTACTATGATATGAACCATATTATTTGTTGCTTCTTCCCAATTAAACGAGACCCTCAAAAATTGCCATAAAAAGGAAACTGTAAGAGTTTCCACTTGTATTACAAATTACTGGTACTTTTTTATGAAGAACATACTCCAATACTCCATATGTTATGTAGTTCTAAAAAAAGGTGCTCAAATGAAAACTTAGGCAAACAAATGAACATATTCCTTCTTTGGTATTAAATAATTGCCAACCACCCTGATAAAAAAGAAAAAATAACAAGATAAAATCTGACTTCGTCAATTCAAAACTATATGGATTTTTACTTTGATTAAAAAAAACTTGTGACATGATGTAATCTTCATTGACAATGGACAAACATGCATATTCAAAATTAATGTTAATATGTTACTAATATGAAAATAATCAAGATTAAGACTATGATATAAGACATATATATTCATATAGAGATAGTGGGTGAAGCATGAGTTGACTAGAGTTATAAAAGACTGAAACTTTTACATACCTGAAACACGGGGAAGAATAAGGTCGTTTTGACAATGTCAGTTGCTGCATTATTCTTCCAACTAATGCCGTAATTTACCATTTTGGCGCTGTAATTAATCAAATCTTATGACATCAATTCATCCCATGCACACCCTTAGCAGTTAACAGATGAGTTGTTTATCTGAGATTAGCATACAACAATTTCATCAGCAGATAAAACATTGAGAAAAATCTTTGTTTGTTTTTTCTTGTGAAATCTCTGTTCTTCTATTCTTCTATAAAAATCACTACCTCTCTTGTTTTTTTTAAAAAAAAATTGTTACCTTGTTGTTGCGCGGTTTACAAGACATAACCCTTAATAGCTCTTATTTTGTTTAAAAATTTGATATTATAAATTTATACATCAAGGACAATCTAACAAGCCACATATACTATATTTTTACCCATAAAAAATCAAAATAATTGGTCAAAGTTAGTAGTTCATTTACCAAAACAACAATATAGCAAATAAAAAAAAACGGATGGAGTATTAGTAATTTCCCATTTATTTTCCTTATTTTCAGTTTTCTACAATTAAATTGTGAGAGAAGTTTTCTCAATAAAAATTTACCCTAATGAAGGCTCTATTGAGTAGAAACCTTTTAAGATGGAGAAATTCACTAACTTATAGTAATATAAGTTCAAAAAGCTCACAATAAGAAACCAAGGAAAATTTTAACGTTGACTTAATATATGAGTATAATGTAGGACTAATAAAAAAAATTAAGGGTACAACTTTAAAGAAAAAAAACAAACTAGAATTACAGTACAACGTAAAATTGCTTAAATACATAGGTACCGTACAGAAAAATCCAAATATCTTAATGAATCACTCAAAATATAAGATCCATAATTTTTTTGGCAATAAAAAATCATATAGTGTCTAGAGGTATAATCGGGTCAAAAAGCTTGGTAACAACGAAAGATATTGGCCATGTTTGGTAAATGGTTTTTTAATTGGCTGGCTTTTGCAATTTGGTCAAACATCAAAAAAAAATGTTTGGTTATTGGCTTTTGGTTGGTGAAAAACCCGATTTTTAAGCCAAAATAAAAAACCGGTCCTGGAGCAGCTTTTTGGATTGGCTTGTTGGCCCACAAGCTCTCTAATAAACAGCCAACATCCACAATTAATTTTGCCAAATATTTTTACAAATGCACTTGGCTTTAAAATGACCAACTTAAAAAGCCAATACATACAAATTAATGCTTTTCACCAAGTCAAACAAGCCCAACTAAACCACCTAACAACCAATTGTCAAACAACCCCATTGTTTAGTAAGGTAGTGCGTTAAAGTAGTTTTTAGTGGTTTCGTGGGTGTTATGTATTAGAGAGCTTGCTCAATTCATAATGACATGTGAATAGTAGCATATAACAAGGGTGTTTTTTTAATTATAGAACAAATCATGAGTATTTTAGGGTGTTTTTCCAAATTAGTAAGCTAAATTTGACATTTGTCAATAAACTTCATCAACCATTCACAAAACACAAGGAGAAAAAAAAAACCCCACAATTACCCAATACGACGCCGTTTACATCTTTTGGCAATCTTTTGGCGGGAATCAATTCCCGCCATTTTACCACTCTCCCTCATAAATAGAACCCACGAATTACAGAAGCAGCACCCCCACTTCCCAGTTCCCACACTCTCATCTTCTCCTTTCCTCCTGTAAAAATCAAGAAACAAAAACCCTAAATTAAAAGAGGGGAAAAATCAAAACCAGAGAAAAACAATGTTTGAATTAAGATTGGTACAGGGTAGTCTATTAAAGAGGTTGATAGACGCCATTAAAGATTTAGTAAATGACGCAAATTTCGACTGTTCTTCAACTGGATTCTCTCTCCAAGCCATGGATTCCAGCCACGTGGCACTTGTCTCTCTCCTTCTTCGATCAGAGGGGTTCGAGCATTTCCGGTGTGACCGTACCTTCTCTATGGGTATGAGCATTGCTAATATGGCTAAGATGCTAAGATGCGCCTCCAATGATGATATTATTACTATCAAGGCTGATGACGGCACTGATACCGTCACCTTCATGTTCGAGAGTCCTTGTATGTATTACTATTAATTCTTATACTTCCTTCGTTTCTTTTTAAATGTGACATTTTGACATTTTACACTATATACAAAGTTTTGCATTGACATGCGTGAAGAGTGAAAGTGTCCTATTTAAAAAAAGGAGAAGGTGGAAGTACTTTTAATTAAATTTTGTGTTTTACTGTAATTGTTTATAGTTTGGGGGAAAAGGGGTTTTTTTGTTGGATTGGGGAAATTAGAAATTGATTTTTGATTGAGTATTGGGGTTGAATTGAATTGATTATTCTGCTGTTGGATTTTGTGAAATTTGCAGGATTTTTTTTTAGTATGGGTTATTTTATCTGGGTAGAAACTAGAAAGTGAGAAATGGAATTAGGGTTTTGTTCAATTTTTCATCATTGTGGTGTAGTTATATAAAATATACTTCCTTTGTTATAGTGACTGTTGTTAGGGTCTGTTCTGTTCAACTTATTTTGTCTTATCTTATATTATCTTATCTTATAAGATCTTATAAAATCTTATCTGATCTTATCTGATTTTATCTTATCTATCTTATATTATCTTATCTTATAAGATAGTTTATTGTGTGTGTTTAACATCTTATTTATCTTATCTCGATCTTATTTTTATCTTATTCGATCTTATCTTATCTTATCTTATAAAATCTTATATAAGTTAAAATAAGTTGAACAGAACGGACCCTTAGTGTGATGATGCAGTGAAATAAAGTTAGTTGTATGTTTGATTTTGTTTGAGGAAATTTGGTAAGAATTATTCTGGACTTGAAGCTTGTCATTTAATTAGCTAAGTTATAAGAGTAGCGCTTTGTGCTAGACTTCTGACATTGACATTGACATTGATATGTGAGCTCGCCGGAAGTGGGAGATGGGAGAGGTGAGGAGGTATGGGAATGGGAGTATAAATACATGGAAGTGGGGCCATATATCAGTATGTATTTTGGTGTATTTAGGAAGTTACTAGGAAAAATTAGGGTGTCGTTTTAGCAACTTATTCTTTATATGATATGGGGATATGATTTGGAGTGATGAACTTGTCTGCCTAATATGTAATGGTTTGGTGTACTTCATCGTGTTGGAATTCATGTCGGATATACCTTTTGCTGGTCTTGATCGTTCATATCATAATAATTTGCACTGCAAATAAGCATTTGCTGGCAATGTGATGGATGTTCAAGTTTATATGTACTATTGATGTTGTACTGTGATCAATTTGTCCGTCTACTTGCTGATCTCTAGTGGATTAATGGGTAAAACGGTGCTAGACTCCAGTGGCTAGTGCAATAGTTTGGGCTCTTATCTGTGATTTACTCTTAAAATGGAAGGAAGTCTTTGTTATTGAGTCTTTGTTATTTTGTTTGATATGAAGCACAAGATAAGATATCGGACATTGAGATGAAGCTGATGGACATTGACAGTGATCACCTTGGGATCCCGGATGCTGAATATGATGCAATTGTTCGAATGCCATCAACGGAGTTTGCTAATATATGTACGAGTCTTACCTCAATTGGTGATACTGGTAAGATGATCGATCAAAAATTCTGTTAGTGTGATACTGGTGGACATAAAGAGTTGTGGTGTAGCTAACATGAATCAATTCGTTTTGGCAGTTACTATTGCTGTTTCAAAGCAAGGTGTAACTTTCTCCACCAAAGGTGACATTGGATCTGGAAACATTACCTGCAGACAGAATTCATCAACAGAGAAGGTTTGCTCTTTCTCAAGAAGTTGCTAAATTATATTTTGAAATAATGAGAGAAGGTATAATCTCCCGTCTTCAATTTCATAACCCATTTGGTTCGCCATAAGTAATTGAAGACGGATGGAGTATACTTTATTACTATGATCAACAACGCCTAGCAACTCTTGCTTATGAGTTATGGGATGATTGATATTCATTGTTTGGTTGGTAATTTGGCAGCCAGAGGAGGCCACCATTGTTGAGATGAAAGAGCCAGTTGTTTTGACCTTTGCCCTCAAGTATATGACTACCTTCACCAAAGCAACCTCGCTATCTAGTCAAGTTACCATCAGCTTATCCTCAGATATGCCTGTGGTCGTGGAATACAAGATTGCTGAAATAGGATACATCAGGTACTACCTAGCTCCCAAGATTGAAGAAGAGGAGTTAGAGACCAACCCTCAGCCTGAAACCAGGCCTAGAACAGAGCCGCGAGAAGAAAACCATGCTAAACCTGAGCCTGAATCTGAGCCTGAGCGAGCTGTGCCTCTGGCTATAATGGGGACAAAGGAAGAGAATGGAGCCGAAGCTGACATTATAGAGGATTCCCATGTTAAAATGGAAACTGAAAGTGGAGCAGATGTTAAACCTGAAGTGGAGGAAAAGCCAGTGAAAGCAGAACTCCATGCTTTGGAGAATGACTTCAAGATGGAAACCGATACTGAAGCTGAGATAAAGCCTACGGCAGAGACAACGCAACCTAAGGGTGAAGTTGAAGTTATGGAAGTAGAGTAGTCTCTTTTCTCCTAACAATCACAGCTATTTCTCTATTTCATGAAGCATGTTCATAGTAGTTTTAGTAGAGATTTGGGCAGCATTGGGTAGATTCAGGACCATTTTGGCATTTGATTACTTTCGGTCCTGTTTTCATTTTGATGTAAATCAGTAATTGGATAGCAGAAATTCAGGGCTTTTTTCCAAGAGTTTCCTTCACTTTTGTAGTTGCTCAATGCAAAACATGGACGTGCAAGGAATTGTTGCAGGAGGGTGTTCTAGCTTCAGTGAGGTTCAATAATTTTTTATTTTCTCTATATCATTTTTCGCCTAATTCTGATTTCTTTCTTTGATGAACCAAAATATAATATTTTAGGCATACAGTTCTAGCAATTGTGCATCACCAAAGAGCAAATACTGCCTTGATCACTAACTCCCACCAATTGCTGCTTGCTTTCAATGAGTGAGGACCTCAAAATAAAGATGATACATGTAACATGTTATTGGGATTTTGTTCAAATACTTGGTATTAATTTTGTTAAGTATTACTCCCTCCGTCCCATAATATAGTGCTCACATTTCTTTTTGGGTGTTCCAAAATGTTGTGCCTATTTTCTTTTTTATCAATTTATTTGGACTAAATTATCCTTCATTTCTACATAAAGTTTCCAAAATACCCCTATATTTCTTTTAAAATATGTGTCTTTATTTATTGTTTTACACCATTCCAATGAACATTTATTGCTTTTTATTTTAATTTAAAGGAAAAAGAAATTAAAGATTTAGTTTCAAGACAAATATACTAAGAAAGTACTTACTCTTTTCATTTTCTTTAATTCTCGTGAAAAATGAGAAGTGAGCACTATATTATGGGACGGAGGGAGTATTAACATAAACTATGATCTTAATTCTATATTATACTAATATTAATTATAAGATTGGAATATTATATAAGATTGGAATATTATATAAGATTATTATTTATTAATAGTTTATTATGTTATTAATTATTAATAATGTATTGTTATGATTATCATTAGAGATAATAAAATCATGTACTATAGTTTTGGAAAAACATTCCAAAAAGTTGGTAGCACACTTTTTCAAGTTGGCTTGAAAAACCTCCTTCCTTAGTTCCTTTGTACCTTTCCAAAGAAATAAAGATACAACTTACAAGTTACAAGCCTTTAATAACCAACTTTTCAGCAAACCAGAAGCCATTACTAAACAAGTTTGTTGGCTATTCAATCACATGAAAACTTAATTGCCAAACATCCCCTTAATTTATTTAGCATTCCAACATAGCTTAAATAAAGTTTTGACCAATAATCATCGATTTAATATTGGATAGCTCTCAAGTTATTATGTCTCATAATTTCTCTAATGCACTTCAATAATTTATTTTCTATGAAATCCATATAAGGTAAATAAAAAAAATTCAGATCAGGATTGGATAGGAATGGCTTCGTTAGTTTCTTTTCTTGTGTGCTCTAAGTTCTAATAAACAAATGACTAAATTTTTTTCTGTGACGGTATTAAAAGCCATACGACCTCTATCCATGTACAATTGATATTAAATGAGAGGCTATGTTGTCAATTATAAATTTCAATAACTCCAAGAGACTAAATTATTTTAATGAGCAAGAAAAAAACTTCCTCCTTGAACATCATAAACATGCTGAAGAGTGAAATAAAATTGTCACGAAAGTTAAACTTCATCAATCATCAATGAGAACAAATACCTGTCACATGAACCGAAACAAGCAAAGCAAAAGTTTGAGGGAAGGGGCAGAAAACGTTTCAACAGAAAAGCCGTTACAAATACCCTTAAAATCTGGATAGACAATGCAACTAAACCTTAAACTAAGCGAATTTGCAATCCAGGTTGCAAATTTCACACCCGACTTGCAGAAATACATTAATGGGTATTGTCCATGTTTTCCCCGGAAAAAACTGTGTATTTACGACATGCTTGGATTTAGGATAATGGATTAAGGGGGTAATAAATGTCAAACCATCCTAATAAAGGAAAAATGGAGGTGACTTGAAATGGTTGCAAGGAGATAATGTGATTTTGTTGTGATGAAAATTAAGAAAAGAAGAAGTTATTACCCTCCAAATGAGGGTCACAATTACTCTAGGGGTGTGTGGATAACTATTACAACCATAATTAGAGTACTAATTCCCCTATCCATTCCTTTTTCTTCCTACTATCACTAGCTTATCCCTTTTATCACCACTTCTTCCTCTTCATAATCACTTCTAACCACCTTACTTTCCTTAGTTTTCTATTACATTCAATCCAAGCGAGCCCTTAGTGGATAATTTACACCAGGCAGAGATGAGTTAATCTTGCGTGGACCCAGTCACAATAATATTATTGTGGACCAAAACCAATTATTTAACATAGTGACCTTTTTTTTTCCATATAGTAACCTTTTAACATCTTAAGTTACACTACATAGTTACTATCTACTACAGTCAACTTTTTTTTAATATAGTCACTCTTTCTTACATTAGTTTTTCATAATAAAATATTCACTTTGTGACATAGTAACCTTTTTTTTCACAGTCAAACTTACAAATCTATATTTACTCATCTTTATACCTATTTTTTTATATAGTAACTTTTTTTTCATAAATCACATGAATTAGCATTAGGTCCACACTAATTTAGTGTTGACCGGGTCCATATAAGTTTTTACGTTACTAGATTGCCTAGGGTTATTGTCTTTTTTTCCCCACTAGTCTTTATATGCACGCGATGAGTGCGAAAGATATAAAATTCTTCAAATATAATAGAGATAGAGATAACTTCCCCCATGTGTTGACTTATATAATAGAGATATTAATCATTGCCTCACTGTAAGGCCAGTTAGCTGGACTCTTAACCCAAACCCCAAAAAAAAAAAAAAAAAAAAAAAAAGGGGAGGACAATCTGAAGTAGAAATCTTAACTGATCAATGTCTTTCATTAATTACTGAATTTTGAACTGTTAACAGGACATACTGTATAGAAATTGCAATTCTACAACCTTTTTGCTAAAAGAATACAAAATATTCCCCCCCTCCCCAATATAAACCCAATTTAACAAGAATAAAGAAAGAACAGTTGCTTATTGTATTTTTTTTTTCTTTTCAACTCCTACACATTTAGTTTACTAAATCATTTCTGGTGTTGATGGTACAAGCAAAAACCCATCCCCAAGACTTACAGGGGAGAATCTGAGATACAAATTGCAGAACCTCTGGGCTCCAATTTAAAGTGTATTGTCAACCCTTTCGTCCACGGCAAGGCAAGTCGATGCTGTTCCATGGAGGACGGAAGAATATGAGTAAAACTGTTTCCTATCATTTTTCTCAACTTGTTGATTTGCTTCTTTTCTTGGCTTCGCTGTAGAGGATGACTCCGAGGACTGTGAGTGAATAACCAAGCATCCCGGTAACTGAGACGGGGTTTTTAAAGATCAAAATTGAGATGACAACAGCAACCGCACCCTTTGCATTTCCAAGGACCTGGCATAATAAACAAAATACATTTACTACAAATGAATTCATTGTAGACATTAACAGCCAATTTTACAAAAAAAATGGGATGGTTAATTTGAAGGCTGAGTGCAAGTACACTCACAAATTATTCCCCAAGTTTCACATAATTATACCAGGGAATATAACAACAAAGTTCATCCAACGCATGAAACCAACTGATGAGACCAAGTGACATTCATATACAATGATCATCAATAAATATTTTGCAAAGTTAATCAAATAACGAATTGAGAGAAGGGCATACAAGCAACCTATGGGATTTTCACTTAAATACAGATCATTGGTCATATCGATATGTTCAATATGAATAATAACCAGCCTTCTACATCAGAAACTTTCTAGTTCAGAAAACACGAATCCATTACGTCAACAGATTAACCAGTGATATACTTTTCATACACCAGAATAATTTCTTGGCTCCTCAACCCATCTCAACAACTACTAAATCCTAGTACACTAAAATAGGAGCCTCACACATAAAATCACCAAATGAAAACCCTAAGTCAAGGAAGCTTCGGCTTTGACCTTCTTTTTAATCATAGGCACTAACCTAATGGTCAAGGTCGACGCTCTCCCCTCACCTGATGATGTAATAGCCTTTTAGCTGCTAAAAACATAGTTTAAAACATATATTCCTTTTTCTCAAAAAAAACATATATTCCCCTAAAAGGGAAGAGAAAATTTATGGCTATCTCACATATGGAGGAAAAATTACATGACTAACCCACAGACAACAGTTGAAGTGGCCACACCAAGTGACTCAAACAGAAACAGATCAGTATGCACTAGTATATAACGATTTTAGTTACGCCAAAGTGGAAAAAGAAGCATGACCAAACTTCCAGTCTCTGATTTGTGAATTTGCAAACAAGTGATCCCCACCAATAACCAATTATTCCTTCACTTTACTGCTTGGAAACACCTAGTACAAAATGAGAAAGGAAACAAGAAAAGGCAAGATAAAAAAGAATGGCAGCACAGGCTACTTCTCTCATTTTGAAAGAACACTTAGAAAAAATGCAGTTGTGCACTATTCCAATTTCCTATTTTTTTTGAAATGAACGATTTGAGACCCATTGATTCTAACAACGGATTGTAGAGTTAATCATTCGGTTTGCCTGGGTTTGATAATACTTGCCCTCTTTTGTATTATTTGTATAATTGTATCATGTGTAGCTTATGGAAAAATTAGAAAGGTAAATGGACAAATTAATTAAAACAACAAAAGACCAGTAAGAGGGAATGCTTGGGTTATTGAGTCATCGAGATTAATTTTAATAAAAACAATAGGTCTTTTATTTTCTCTAATCTCTTCCTTAGATTGCATCCAACCCACACGGTGCAGGTATTAGCTTAACATTGACTTTTTTATAATTTCTACTTACTAATAATTAAAGATATTGATGACCAATGTATGTGTGTTGGGGAGCATAAAAGTCAAGCTATTGCATTTATTAAAAATGGAGGGAGCAATACAAACTTCATACATTGCAAAACTGTAAGGTTCGACACAAAAAACTCAATGTGGACACTCTATAAGTGATGAAGAGAAACAAATCATTAGCTCTAGAGTAAAATAAGTATCACCATTTCACTGACACACAAGTGTTTTGCAGCTCCAATACAATAAAACAAAAACATGTACAAAGAACTAAAAAAAAAAACTGCATGATAGATAATCCCACATCCCATACTGTATATTTTAGAATCAAGACCAATGATTAAATATTTATGTTTCAGATCTCTTAGGATCATCTTCCGAAAGAGAAACAGGAGAATATCACTGGATCATACACGATATAATCTCAAACCAGAAATTGATCATGAAAGTTCATCACTCCATAAAGCACTGAACAAGAAGGAAAGGAACCATATTGTGGTACATGGATATCCAGCTATAAAACATCCTACTAAACAAGTGCACTAAAAGTTCATTTGCATACCTGGAGAGTCAAAGCACTGGTGTGTTTGGTGACCAGGAAGTTAGTCAGATTCACAAAGTACGCCAGTGATGAATTAAAAATCAAATACCACACTATCTTGACATCTTCCCTTGCAAGAGCCAGAGCAATACCAACCACGTTTTCTTCCATGAATAGTGTTGCAGGAAGAAGAAAAACAACAGCTATTGGAGCCATGTAAAGTAGGAGGTTCATAGAATTAAGCTTTTCCCTGAGCAAGTGTTTTTAAGTTCTAATTAGTCTCCCATCAACAGAACATATAATTACAAATGTGGAGCAAATGAGCAACTCATCGACTACACTTCAAATGAGATTAAACATATTACAAGAGAATGAATAAGAAAAAGCTCATTACCCTTCAGAAGACAGCAAAATACCCTGAACCACCGATTTAAGAGCCCTAGCAGCCGTTGCACCTACACACATTATAAACCCGAAAAGATGGAAACTCGGTTCACCCTACAATGATACACGACAACAAAGATATATTAGAACCAAAAAACACCACTATAAAAAACAAAATCAGCATTCGTGAACAGCACTTAAAACTTCTAAACATTGAAAGGCAACTCCAACAACCATAAATTGCTTCCAAATTTCATAAAAAAATAACTCAACAGTTACACATGACTTAGTATCTACAAAATTCAGGTAAATCACTACTAAAGCCTAAAACCCATTGCCTCTTTTGAACTTCAGGAACACACATCATAACATGATCAGATTAAAAATCTTCACCCAAAAAGACGTTAAACATCACTTTCGGCGAAATTCAGCACAAAACCTAAAGCCACAATCTTTCACATAACAACTTCAAAACACAATTTTGATACCAATACATACAAATCAAACACACCCATATTACCATATATAACCCAATTGCAAAAAAAAAACACCAACCAACAATTTAAAAAAAAAAAAAACAGAATTAAGGGCTAAAGAAGTAATTACCCCACTAGCAATAACAACACCAGTAACAACAGGAAGAAGGGTGAAATAAGTAAGCCAAGCTTCCCTCTTAAACGTCATAATATAAGCAAAAACAGCAGTGAAAAAAGGCGTGGTAGCACCAATTGCTTGATTAAACGAAACAGGAAGATATTTCAATGAAATATTCCCACTAACAACAGAAGCACAGAAAATTAGACTAAGAGCTGCGATTTTGAAGAATTGAACTCGAGATCGGATAGTTTGCATAGGAACCATCTTCATCCAAGCTATAGCAATGTAACTCAGCAATGAACAAGCAGTCATATGACACATCGTTAGAAAGATCGGGTACTTAAACCCATAATTGCTTAACAAATACTTGTTTAGCAGTAAAACCCCAATGTTTGATGAATACCATGCTGTTACCAGCCCAATCGTGAAGAATCTGCTCGTCGTTTTCATCATTTAGGTCAAAAAATGGCCTAATTTGAAACCTCGTATTGGTGAAATTAGGGCTGGAAAAACGACGAATAAAATCCAAAACCCTAGAAAATTGTTTTCTGGATCTTCAATTTTTGCTAGAGATCTGACATTTTTTTAATGAATCGAGAAATTGAAGATGAGATTAAAGAGGAGTAAGGTGTAATTGAAGAAGATGTGATTGTACGGATCTCATAATCAATCATGAGCGAAAAGAAGAGGAGAGAGAAAATGAGGAGAAATTATGGAATTTGATAATGGAGGATTTGGTTTTAGAGGTTGGAAAACGACGACGTTTTTAGGGTCTGTGAATTGGAATGTGTGAGAAGAGGGAGAGAAAGGAGAGAGAAGATGCGGAGGTAAAAACGCGTTGGGTGTGCGGGTAATGGGGTCCGATTTACAGATAATAGCAATGGCGGATGGGTCGTCGGCCGTTTCTATTAGGACTGTTTTTTAATTTGTGTAATTGTTGTCTGTTTCTAATTAGATCAAATTTTATTTATTTCTTTTAGGGTCTTTTTAGTTTTTTAGTCGTTGTCTTATATTGCCCTATATTATAAATTAAGGAAAATGCATACCTCATTCTGTTTCTTTTGATGAATTAAATTGAACCGAACTAAATTTATCGAATTGAACCGAACTAAATAGGCCTGAACCGAATTGACTTGAATCGAAGTGAATGAAAACCGTGAGAAGAAACTAACCGAACCGAACCGAATAAACATGAAGCGAACTAAACCGAATTGAATTTGTCTCGAACCGAACCGAATTGAATTTGTTTGAACTGAACTGAAGTGAACTGAATTTTCATTAATTCAGTTCAAAAGAACAAAACCGAATCTCCATTTTGAAATAAATAAAAAGTTTCTTTGAAAAAGCTCTCACATGAAAAAGATGAGTGTTTCATTTATCTCAGAACGGATGAAGTATTACAAAACTCTTTGCAATCAGTTTGCATGGTAAATTTAGTTAGTGTTCTTTAGCTCAACCTTAAGGGATGTCATTTTCGTCTTGACTCTTGAAAGCATACTTAACCATGATTTTGAAAACTAGTATAATTTTACAATATGTTACTATCTACAAAAAAAATCTTGCCAAAAAAAATGCGTAGCTTATATGATGCAGGGAATTGAAAAATTACACCTAGATTTAGGATGATATCTGGAAACAAGTATTTAAGCATACTTTACGTTTGTAGTATTAAACATGTTTAAATAAGAATTGCTTCAGTCTTGTCAAAAGAAATTAAAAAGAAATATTCTAGCAATATATAACGAAAACATTTGACATAAATTCTCACAAGTACCAAGCGAGGTTTGGCCTAGTGATGGAAACTCCACTTAATTTCAAAAAAGTCCCAAATTCGATTTATGTCACTACTAGTGCTTGTGAGAAGCTTGCCTCCTTTTCCCTTTCTTATAAGTTGGGTTTACAGATGTGTTACAAACTTGAGAAAATGAATTAGTCATAAAGTAGTTACATACACTTTTAAAAAAGAAAAGGGGTTTTCACAAACATATAGAAAATAACAATATCAGACTGGATTGGATATCATTCAATTAATTCCAGCGTATGTACGTAAATTATAAAACTATTAATGTTAAAAATTAATTGAGTAATTACGACATACATTGAAATAAAGGTGTTCTTTGTAAAAAGCAAATACTAAGGTAAGACATGGAACAAAGAAAGTATAATATATACAATGCATTTTCACATGGGCTTACTACAAAATACTACATGCAAGTACAAGTGACTAAATATAAAAGGATTATATTCATCGTTGGTACTTGTTGTAAGTTAAATCTTAATTTTTTGGGAATCAAATTTATTAGTTGTCATTTGGTCACATTTTCTAATAAATTGTAAAGCCTCATGAGTTTTGTTTTCAAGGAGTACTGAAAATTTGTTTAGTTGAATATGATAATTCTTTTTAATTGAAGGAATTGGATAAAGAATCTCTTGTGAAATAAAAATTTCCAAAATAATTGCACCTACAATATCATTGCTGCCGAAACAATTGTATATGTGTCTAATAACTAGAAACTCCAACTTTTTGCTTATTACATATCAACCAATGAGCTACATGTAATCATTTTTGTTAAAGTCAATATTAAATTTTTAGAAATTGTTTGTTCTTGTTATTCATCTTTTAATTTTATTTGGCACATAACCAATGATATATCTACCTATTAAGGGAATAGAAAACTAAAGACAATTTTAATTGATGAATTGCATTCAACTAATTACTAATGTCTATATCTACTTTTCTAGTGGACAGATTAAACTTTTTTCCTGATACATCTACTACCTCCGTTTTCTATTATTTGCAACGATTAGACATTTTCCCTCTCTACTTTAGTCAAATCGTTGCAAATAATAAAAAACGGAGGTAGTATTAAAAATTGGTTTTTTATTTGTACGTTAAATCCCATCAAACAGTTAATTATAAGAGGGAAGAAATCAATATATGTTCCAAAGGATGAATTGGAATGGGAAAATTCTACCCTAATTTGCACACCACATTGAAAATTTTCTACTTCTTCAATAGACATCTGCCAAATATATTTTGACTGTGTCTTAGTCTTTGATCTTAATTATTAATAAACATGTCAACATTTCGAAGACATTTGGTCTATTTGTTTTCTAATGTTAGTTGCAAACACATTCAAATATACAGGCAATCAGGCATCAATCACTATTTGTCAAACCTTAACATTTTAATATTTAAGTGATTTATTACCCTACGAACGAATCAGGGAAGACCAAAAAAATTTAAGTGAGTACTTAGGAGTATTAAACAAGTACCATATCTAAAAGTTAGTCGGCCAATATTTATTATATTCAACTATTCCTCGTCCACTATCTTATATGGGTCTACATCCATGTGACTATGTGAGTGTACAACTAAATTTTAGCTTTTGTGATTTTTCACCTTATTATTTAGTACCAAAATCATGTGAGTGAAGATGAAGATCCACTCAATGTTATATTCACTTTACTGCTATAAAAAGAAAACCAGCTTTGAATACTCAAAAACATTTATGCCTCATTGACCAATACTAATCTACGCTTTCATGATTTTAGAATATTTCAAGTTGTTTAGGTATTTGATCTAGAAATTATGCATCTATGAGTAAAGAGTTTGATAACAATACTAATCTACGCTTTCATGATTTTAGAATATTTCAAGTTGTTTAGGTATTTGATCTAGAAATTATGCATCTATGAGTAAAGAGTTTGATAACAATACTAATCTACGCTTTCATGATTTTAGAATATTTCAAGTTGTTTAGGTATTTGATCTAGAAATTATGCATCTATGAGTAAAGAGTTTGATAACAATACTAATCTACGCTTTCATGATTTTAGAATATTTTCAAGTTGTTTAGGTATTTGATCTAGAAACTATAGTACATAGTTGGCTCATATCATGCATGTATGAGTAAAGAGATCGATAACAACTCAATACGTTTATTATATATTTTTTTGCGTTGCAAAGGTCCATAGGAAAACCAAAATTCCTATACATATGACATGCATGATTATGAATTTATGGGGCAAGTAGTTTATAGAAGTCTAGAAGATGAAACTAGAAGATGATGTATACCGCTTCCACCATTCTTTTTGAAAAACTACTTATATTATTTCGTTTTCGTCCATTTCATGAAAAATATATATTTAATTTTACTTTGATTTACAATTATTTTAGTAAAAGATATAAGAGTAAACACTTTATTCATTCTTTTCCCATACTCTCTCTCTTTCATGCTCTCTATCTTCATATCTTTTATCCTTAATTCCTTATAATATATTTACCCACATTTTTGTTGTTATGTATTGATAATTAATGAGTCGTTTTTCCAATAATAGCTAGAAGAAGTATTATAAAAATTTCATCTCTCTTAATACTTAATAAGAAAATGGAAATGACAAACATTGAGCTTTTGCCTTGAAATAATTACCTTACACTATTTCAAGACACCATTTTCAAATTACACGGTATCTCAAGACTCAAATTTTAAATTGTTCCTTGCACTTATCTTCTAATTGTGTAACAGAAACTATATTATAGTCTAAAGATGAAAATGTAGGCAATGGAGATTACAATTTCTTATTGCGAGTGATTATAATGTACATAGAAACGATAAAGGCAACTTCAACAAATGCTCTGTCTGGTATAGTACTAGTCTTATTCAGTAACTCAGAATGTTTTTGTTACCACAACTCCATAAGTTACGTGAAAATAAATTGTAGTTTACTTTTTGATTGTTGTTTTATCTCTCTTCTTTGTGATTATTAAGCTGTCTGTCATATTCTATCATCAACCATGAAAACACAAAGACACAAAGTAGGTAAAAAAGACAATTAAGGAACAATTCTGATTTGATGGGTGAATTACACATGTTTTCATGGGGGCACGTTTGATAGACAAAGATGTATATATTTTATCTATTCCATAATATTTGCAATTTTGCAACGCTTTAACTTTTACATTTGTCAATGCATATTTTTAATTATTATTATTTTTAATTTTTAATAATTTAAAATTACAAAAAAAAAAAAAAATCGGAAAAATTATAAAGAGTAAGATCTATGGCTAAAAATAACCAAAACTACATTGAAACTAACAAGCAGTCTTAAGGGCATATTCTATTCACCAAAATATGTTCAAATGAGGTCTAATAAGGACTAATAAGTTCATTTCACCAAAAATAAGGTATGAAACTCTCATAAATTAAAGTCTAATAAGTTCAGCTAAGTTTATGTAAGGGATCCCCTCAAAAAAAAAAAGTTTATGCAAGGGATAATAAGGTAAAATAAATTCAGATTAGCAAAAATAAGTTGAATAGAACACGCCCTAAATGTTTACTAACCTTGAACATAGAGAGGATTAAAAGTTTGCATGTATTCAACCACACCAAATTAAACCAATAAGATTACTCAAATATTTCTAACAACCAATAGAATTACAACCTTAAAACTAGAAATATTTAAAAGATCAATTTTTCCGAACACCCAAATGGGAATAAAAACACTATATCATGGGACGGAGAGAGTGAAAAATAGAATCAAAGTTAGTTGATGAATATTGTCAATTTACTTAAAGTAATACTCCAATACTTATTTAGGATGGAGAGAGTATAATTTTGTATAACAAAAAAAAAAATCTCATTTAAGAAAAATGGGATGCTTTTGCAATTACCTTTTAGTTCCCATACAGGTTTTGTACACAATAACAATGTTCAATGAGATGGTATTTGATCAAACGCCATGAGGACAGGCTAAACATTCTTCTAGTGACTGCTTAACCTTTTTAAAGATTCAAAATATCTACCTCTATTTACTACCTCCGTTTCTATTTATTAGTTACACTTTCCTTTTTAGACTGTTCCTTTTTAATGGTTACACTCTTATTTTTTCTATATAAGGTAAAATATCAATCATCATTCCCACTATTGGTCCCCCATGTGGTCCCACAAAAGTCTCCCACATGCTAAAACTTTCTCTTTCTACTCCCTGTCTCCCTCCGTCCCATAATATAAGTCATATTTCCTTTTAAAGTGTCCCAAAATATAAGTCTTGTTTCTATTTTCAATCAATAGTTATGCCCAAAATACCCTCATCAAAATAATTTAATTCCCAAAAAGTCCTTATAATTTCAGCTTCCAATGCACCATTATTAATGATAAAATGGAATCTTTTACCCCATTAAACTCTTCTACACATTAAAACATGCAACATTAATATTCAGTTTTTATTTTTTGTTAAAAAAAAAAAACAATGTAGGGGTTTCTCAATAAAAATGAATTTTTTTATTCAAATAAAACAAGATTCCACTTTACCTTAATTCCCGTGTAAAAACAGAATCAGACTTATATTATGGGACGGAGGGAGTATAATTTTTTATTGTTGATTTGTACTTGTTGATGCCAACTTTTAACTTTATGCAACTTCTCTCTCCTACTTTACCCATTTTGCCTTGGTTCTAATAAAAAGCAAAGTGTAACTATTAAATAGAAACGGAGGTAGTATTTTCTAGTTACATTTTTGTTTAATGACAGTTTGACTATCAATCCATCATTTCTAGAAATAAGATAGGTTCAATTTCTTAATCCAAGGGAAAACAACATAGCCCACATTCCACATGTTTTCTTTCTCACTTTCGGTTGTCATCTCTCTGGTTGAAGTAACTACACAACTTTCCCCTCAAAAAGAAATTTCTGCACAACTTTATGTACGTCATATTGTCACCTATGCGTTTCTTTCAGTCCTTTGATGACAATTCCAAAAGAAAATTAATGTTGTGCACCTGTGCTATTGTACTGAATAGACATATTCATGCCACTAATGACGTGAAGACGCTAAAAGAGGCATGCTAATATGCTATACACGCACGCCAATGGTGCATGAAGCGATAAACCCATGCTCTTCAATCTTCATAACATATAGTAGAACTGTAGAAGCACATGATACATTTATACCTGTGACTGAGGCAGGTAACAAATACTACCAATTACGCAGATAGGCATTATGTTCATGCGACTTGTAAGTTGTAAGTACTTAATTACCATTGCTCTATCACCACAACAGAACGTCATACTCATACCTAGAAAAAAAAGTTATTGTACTAACTCACGAAAAGGAGAGACGACTCAGACTAGTTATTTGTATGCAAATTCTATGTTGGTTAGAGCACATATTTTGTACTTTACTCCCATTTAATTACCGGATTTTTAACCAAATACTCTCGAGTAATTTTCTTTTTCACCAAATACTCTCTAACTTTTCCAAATTCACCATGTACCCCTCATTTTCTTTAAAATTCGTTGTATGCCTTTAATGACTAATTACTACTAGCTTTTTTAGTCAATAATCCCCGAATCCGTTACCAAACCCTAACTAGCCCCTACTTGAGTCATGTATCCTGTTAGATCACCATTAAAACACCATCAATGCCCAAAAAAAGGAAAGAGAATTATGGAAGAAGAGAGAGAGAGAGAGAGAGAGAGAGAGAGGGTCGTAGAAGGCATTTCAGTGGTTGTTAGACAAGATAAATGAGTCATATAGAGGTTAAATATGGTTCAATGATAAAATTAGAGATTAATGACTATAATGGCTAACGTTCGTTAGTTACTAAGGGTGCATATATAGCAAATTTTCATGAAATTTAGCTGTATATGGTGAATTTTTATAGGTTGGAGAGTACCTGGTGAGAAAAGAAATTACTCGGGGGGTATTTGGTGAAAAATCCGATTTAATTATATAACTTCCACTTTTCACACTATTCACAATTACTCGTATAACTAACTTTTGTATTTCATATGTTTGGAAAAATATAATCATATAACATCTTGTTGGTTTCGTCTAAATGTGTACTTTATTAATATCTAACTTTTATAATTTTACCAAAACATAATTAAATATACTACTCGTTTAAACTCTGTATCGGTAAGCATAAAACTGAAAGTGCTGCAATTATATAGGAGCGGACAAAGTATTAAGATAGTACAAGAAGTGAATGTCGTCCTATGCATCATGATACATTATTATCTTGGTAACGTAGTTGGTCTGTAATGTAGCCCTAGGGCCTAGTGCCTACTGCACAGTAAACTTCTAGCCCAGAAGAAGCCCAACTCCAATGAGTCCAACCCCCTCTCCTGACCCCAAATCTTCCCAAAGAACCAACACGATCCAACATGAGATCGAACACAGGACTTCCTACTAGCCACTAGGAACATTGAGACCAATGCACATACATTGCTAAACTCTTCTATATGTGATGCACATACATTGCTGCATAACCAAGGATGTCTTGGCCTAGTGGTTAAGATTGAGGTGCTGTGAACAATAGGTATTATAGTACTTGTAATTTGTACTGCCTTCGTGGCTCATATGGATCAAAATCTGATAATGTTCTATGTTTAAACAAATTAGATAGAAACATAAAATTTTAGAAGTGGAAAAAAGAAGAGAAGATTATTAAGATCATGATAGTTTTTTAAAGGCAACCGTAGATGCTCAATTCAACCATTCCTCCTCCACACCCAACTCCATCGTAAGATCATAGCACATCCTCCTCAATCCATAGAAGAATCAAACAAATGTAGGTTACAATTACTACAACCATTCATTTCTCCTCCATTTGACTTGATATTCTTTGGGTTTTGCTAAATGCCGCCCTAAATTTTCCTACTAACGCCCTGTATAAATACATATACATGTATTTATACTCTAATACTCACTCTCCCACTCTCTTTCACTCTCCCTCACTCACTTCACTCTCCATCACTCTCTCACTACATCTCTTTCATCAACAATGATCTCCCATCAAGAACTCCGACAACTTTTCCGGCCAATTTTCCGTCCACATTATTGCATTATTAATATTAATGAAATTTTATAATTCTTTTTATACAAAAAAATCAGATTATATTGACTTAAAAAAAAAGTGCCCAAGCGCCTAAATTAGGCACCCGAACCTGTGGTCAGACGCCTAAATTAGGTGCCCAACCACAAGTACAGGTGCCTAAATTAGGCGCCCAACCACAGGTATAGGTTTAGGCGCCTGACCACAGGTTCGGGTGCCTAATTTAGGCGCCTGGGCACTTTTTCGGCATTTTAAAGTCAATTTCTGGTAAATTTTACTATATTATGAGACTTTATAATAAAGCTAAATAAAATCGGCCAAAATAGCGAGACCCCTGTGCTAAGTTTTTCAAAGCGCCAGGTTCAAGACATTCTATTAGTTTTATTCGAATTTTTTTTTAATTACATTAGCATTTTTGTGGTCAATGTTGGTCAACACCGGTAAACACAGCCAGAAATCTTGAGAGAATGAAAGTGAATAAAGAAAGTGTGGTGGAAAACATGTGGTACATGTGGGAGTTTAAATAAAGAAAGGGAAAGAAGAATGGAGGGAATAGGAAAATACACCCCATGCATTTTTGTACAAAAATACATTGCGTTACCAGGAAATTCCAGGACGGCATTTAGCAAATGAGTATTCTTTCCATCCCATGAAATGAAATAAACATACACAACGTATTTATCGCAAGTCTAACAAGTCATGAAGTAACCCTTCAACATTCGTAGCAAAACTACAATGTTGCACTTTTAAACGTGAACACAGATTTATATAGTCTTCAAAATTGGCATGTTGGTAGATTTTAAAACTAGTGAGTAGCCGTTCAAAATGGGAATATAATTAACAGAGTTATCAGTTAACGACCCAATAACACTTCTGATGCTGTTAACAATCCCTCCCAAACAAACTAACCTGAATTATTCAATATCAGTTAAAAAACACCATATTCTTAGCTCACTCTCCAGAAAACCAAATGGGATGATTAGTGATATCACAGATTAATCAACATCACAAATCTAGGTTTCTAGTGCATATCAGATTCATGAAATTCTCAGCTGCTAACAAAATTAGGCAACTGTTTCACAAATATAAATTCACGCTATTCATTCATAAATAAGCATTCATGATAAAATTACGGATAAATTACCTTGGGCAATACTCTTTTAACATTAGACAAAACAAGAAGTATACTCTTGAGATATAAAAATTAGATCCAAAACTTCAGGTTTCAGAACCAGGTAGAAAATCATCTTTAACATCCTAATGCAAAAATGGTAGCAAAACACGGCACTATCTTAACACAAGAAGCTACAAAGGTAAAAAGGAAAAGGGCTCTCCTTGCCACTCCAATGAATAGCACTCCTCCAATGATTCCTCACTTCAATGTCAAGCTCCTGCAGGAAAAGTATTACCAACAGTTGTTAGACGAAATATTTGTAATACTTCGAATTTACCAATCCCGTTCAAAGGCAAAGCACAATGTTGCAATCTTAAGAAAATATCATAACAATAAGTGCAGTATGTCTTTCTTAACAAAACCAAAAACTATGACTCCAAAGTCCAAATCGATATAGGTCCAGTATCAAGAACTTATGTGTCATCAACTGCATAAAAATGGGAATGGAACTCCTTTGAACTATCTGCGGACTACAGAATCTTGCAGACGTGGGGAGGATAACAGAAGTTAGAGTTCATCACACACTATTTTAAAGAAGCAATTCAAACAGCAATTTCCAAGGCCAATTACAGCCACAATCAATCTCCTATAGGCTCTATTGGTTATATTTTTGTATACTTCCAATTCTGCAGGGCACGCTTGGAAGAATACAAGCCAACAGCTCAAGAAAGAATTTAGGTGATATACCGACTAACCAACAAGGGAAATTTAGAAATCCAGAAGATCAAAACCTCAAGCAGCTTAAAGACTTGTCCAAAAAAACAGTGAACTTAATGGAGCTTTTACTACAAGTTCTACGTTGTAGTAAAAAAGGTCCAATTACAATTAGCAAAGAAGTTGAGTATCAGTGAACAGACAATTCTCTACTAATTTGTGCAACACATCCTAAATACTGGCTTGAGCTTGTTTCAATATCCCAGTACAATTTTGATACATACTGGCTAAATAGCTCTTTATATCTACGAGAATCTGAAATGGATCATATCACTGTTCTGTCATCTCAAAAAAGGAAGCTTCATCACTTAACATAGACACACACATATTAAGCTCCTTCAGACTACTACTTATTGGCTCATAGAGTAAACTTTCAATTATGATTAAAAAACAACTCAACAGCAACATAATTAACTTCACATGATTTTAACAATTCCAATAACTCCATAATTACAGGTATTCAACCATAATTGGCACTAACAAGGAATTGATCATCATCAACAAAATCAACAACAAAATCAACAACAAAAAATCTCCTCTCCTAACTCCTAACTTCTAACTTCGCACGAAATATATTACAGCTCAAGTATTTGCCATAACTATTAAAGCCAAAATGTGACTTCTGCATTCGGTTATCATATCCTAGCTATGTCAAAATTTGACTTCGATATTCGGTCACAGCATAGCTACAAATATATTAGTGAACCAGACATACTATCGAAACAGCTATCTAGGATTTATACTAAATTACCACACCACAACATTATATCACATTACGCACATCAGAAGCATCCAAACTAATAAATGCAAATTTTAATTCATATAGTGACATCTAAACACCTATAAACTCAATTTCACTCTTCACCAAAACTTGCGAAAGGAACAAAAATTTCCCTATAAAAACAACTAATAATCAACATATACCTTAGATGTTGCTGGGGTACATGAAAACCCTAATCTTGTCACCCTGCAATCAAACAATCAATATAAACATAAACATAAACTTCCCAACAACTATAAATTAAATCAACACAACAAAATAAAAACGATATAAATATATCGTACCATGGATTTAGGGGGAAGGTTGGAAGTGAACTTAGCACGAACAACACCACTGTTACCATGAGGTCTGCAAACCTTTCCCCAAATGCAGCGATAGTGGGACCCATTCTTCTTAGTTTCAGCCTTGTAAATGTAAGCCAATTTCTTTCCCAAATACCACGCAACTTCTTCTTGTGTGTTAACTCCTTCGATCTGAACCAAAGATGTGTTTGGGTACTGGTTCGACTTCGACCTAATTAATCACATAAAACCCACATCAAATTTCCACGATTTGATATAACCAAACAATACCCAGTTGAAGAAATTCAAAATTAAATCTGGGTTTTTACCTCTTGTACCCGAGGATCGATCCTCTGACGTAGAGCCTAAAAATGAAATAAAAAAAAAAATGTGAGATTGAGAAAAATTGAAGATTAGAGGAGAGAGAAAATTGAGGATGAAGAAGAGGAGAGAGAAAATTACCTGACGCGTTCTCCTTGACGACCTTTCACCATTTTTGAGTTTTCTGAAGTTTTTTGAGTTTTGGGGAAAAGGGGGCTGAAATGTGAGAAGATGACTGCAAAACTAAAACCCTAATCCGAAGGAAGGTGATTATAAGGAGAAAGGAAAATTTATAGTAGGGATTTTTGTGAGGGGCTTTGATACTAGGCTAGGGTTCGTTTAGTGTTTTGGGCTTTTATTTTATTACATAGCCCATGGGTTTAGGGAAGAGTTTTTATTCATTTATGAGTGTATTGAAATACGTTTTTGGACATGGGCAACTAGCCCAGTTGAGTTTAGTTTTTTAATGAACTCACGTGACCATCATGTGATGGTCAAAGGAGGGGTTAACGGTCAAAATTAGAGGATGTTGTCAATTGGTGGTCGTTTGAAATGAGTTTTGTTTTATAAGGTTGTTTTTTAAAAAAAAAAAATATTATAAGGTAGTTTTTTGAAATTTTTTTGTTATAAAAGGTAGTTCCATGAAATTTATCCTTTTGTGAATAAAGAAATATTGAAATACTTACAAATAGTATTTAAAAACACTTCATGATTTTATGTAATATTGTTCTTTCACTTATAACTAATTGAATAACTAATAAATGTTAGTTGTTTGTTAATAGTAAAAAAAAATGTAACCCAAAACCACAAAGCCACTGGTATGCAAGTAACAAACCCACATAATTTTTCCCACCTATCCATATAACTATCCGCCCCACATACCCATATATGATGAATCTCACGTATTTTTCATCTAATTATCCTCCATATTTAATTTTCATCTTCCCTTCCCTCAAAAAAATAAGAACGACTCATCTCCTTATCCTCACTATCTTTCATATTAACTTAAAAAGATTAAGATTTAATCAAAATGTAATGGTTATTTTAATTTCACATCAAACACCACATTAATAAGCTAATCTTGGTGTCAAAATTAACCCCATCAACGCTCCATTAATTTTTAGGGTAATTTTGGTCTCTGTTCTTTTGGGTCTTTTTGGGTTTTCATTTCGATTTGGGTAGTAATGTTGAAGAACGTTCATTAAGATGGGGTTAAAATTGGGGTTTATTTGGTTGACTAAGTAAATGGGGAGCCTCAAATTTGAAGGTAATTATTTACATTTTACGTTCTTGATTTCGTCCCAAAAAACTTAATTGTCAACTATATTTCTCAAAGATCTGGTTACATTATGTTTGAACTTTTATATCTGACGATGGTTTTTTTAAAAAAATCGTGGCTGAAGTTGAGAATTCGAAATTTTGCAAAAATCCAGTTATAATCCTAGTCGGTTCTTGAATCATCCACTTTTCCTTTTTCTTTCCCTTTGTTTTTTTCAAGACTTCTTCTACTGCTTTGGCAAATTTTGTATGCAAAGCAATTAAATTTAAGCATAATTTATTGCGTAAAAGACCTTTTGTTTATGGGTTTTTAATTATTCATAAGAAATGTCAGTTTTGTACTAACGGTTTATAAGATTGCATTTATTTTTCGACAAATTACTATCGAAAAGTTATTTTTATACACTTTTTTTTAATTATAAAATAATTTTTTTTTCAAAATTCAGATCAAATTTTTTATATTCCATTCCACGGACTACTAAAAGAAAATCAATCGTTTTCATCGATTTTCAATTTCACTAACTGTTATTTAATGTAATTTCTTTTTAAGTTTGATTTTTGTGTCATTTTTATTGCATTCGAAATTGATTTATATTTTATAATGCCTTTTTTTGTTACCAATATGTACTGATTTTTTAATAATTATTTCAAAATTTATACCATATAATATAGACTTAAATTCTTCTTGTATCATTTTTATTGTGTTTTTTTCTAAAACGTGTGATTGTCGATACTACAATTGAACATGCATTCGAACATAAGAGTTGCTAGTTTTTTCTTCAACTAATTTGAAATAACTTGCAAGGTTAAAAATAATTATGTACCTTTTTTAGAAGTTCTTAAATCCCCAATGGACAAATGTGTAATCTCCCCGTCGAAAGCGTATGTTTTTCTTAGTTTGTAATTTGTATTGACGTGTTGTAGTGTGTTGGTAATTTTTCTGAGTATGTAATTGTAAATGGTTCTTATGGAGTATGTAATTGCTAATGGGTTATAGTTTGTAATTGAATTTTTTTAGTTTTTTGTAAAGTTTCCTCACTTGAGTGATTTGTATAATGTGAATTATGCAATTGTATTGATTTCTGTTGACTTGTGATTGATTGTTATATTGTATTTCCGGCAGTTTTTTTTGAAGCCCCGGTTTGGTTGAAATTGGTTTTATAATTTAGAAAGGAAGGGGGGGTAAAACAGTCTATTTAAACGGGGACACCATAGCTCCCCCCTTCCCTTATATAATAGAGATAAGCTATACACATGTTTAGGATGATATTCCACTATTGTGAACATTTATATAGGCCTTTTTTTTCCTACGAACCTTGAAATGAATTTATCAACATTGCAAACTTCTATTATCGACTACGAAATGAGCTGTTGAAAGTTTATATGTATCCAAATCTTTAATATTATATGTCGATCTATCTTACACAAAGATTATTTTTCTTCACATGATTTTCTACTGTATTGAAATATATATGATTTATATTCATATTCATATTTGTGTTAGAACTTCTTTTGGGTGTTGGATGAGGAGTCCAAGACTTTAACTAACTAAGCTAGTTGACATCCATTGTTTGTGTCACAACATAGGTACACACGGAAACCCTCTACAATAATACGTACTTATAATTACCTTTTCCTGTGCCTATATGATTAATTGTTGCCAATTATAATGTTTACAATTTTTAAGCTGACTAATTTTTAAGCCTCCGACAAGGGGACCCGATATCGCCATATTTATTTCTCATTTGTGCATATGCTTTTTCCCGATTAATTTCAAAAGCGGCAAGTGAGAATCTAATCCATGGGGCGCATGTGTGTCGGGGAGCACCACGAGTTTCCCATCTTTTCTTTGCGGACGACAACATTTTATTTGCTAGAGCTAATCAGCAGGAATGTTCTAAAGTGGCTGATATAATCAGAATGTATGAAAGAGCATATGGTCAGAAAGTTAATCTATGTAAGACAGAGGTAGCTTTTGGCAAATGTGTGGGTTCGGAAAGAAGGAAAGAAATTGTGGAGACTTTGGGGATTAGGGAAGTTGAGAAACATGAGCAGTATCTTGGTTTGCCTACTATCATCGGGAGATCTAAGAAGATGGTGTTCACGTGTCTGAAAGAGAGAATATGGAAGAAAATGCAAGGTTGGAAGGAGAAGCTCCTATCTCGGCCAGGCAAGGAAATTCTTATCAAGGCTGTTGCTCAGGCAATTCCCACTTATATGATGAGTATTTTTAAAATTCCAGATGGGCTCATTGATGAAATTCAATCTGTTTTAGCAAAGTTTTGGTGGGGGTCTACTGCTACTTCAAGAAAAATCCACTGGCACAACTGGGAGTCTCTTTGCCTTCCAAAAGCAATGGGTGGTATGGGTTTTCGGGATTTGAAATGTTTTAACCAAGCTCTGTTAGCTGAGCAAGGGTGGCGGTTACACATGGATAATTCAACTTTGGTACATGGGGTGTTAAAAGCTCGTTATTTCAAAAACTCGGGGTTTCTTGAGGCTTTGAGGGGTTTTGACCCGAGTTATAGTTGGAGGAGTATTTGGAGGGCTAAATCTTTGCTTATGGAAGGATTAAAATGGCGTGTGGGTAATGGTACATCAATTAGAGTATGGGAAGATGCTTGGCTTCCGGGGGGAAGTGCTTATCTCGTACCTTCTCCTCTCCCAAATAGTAATCTTGATCTTTGAGTTAATGAGCTGTTGGATGTTGAGTGGGGGTGCTGGAATGTAGATATGGTGAATGAGTCTTTTGCGGTGGAGGAACGACAAATGGTGCTTGATATCCCATTACCTTCAAGTTGGCGTTGTGATTCAAAATATTGGTGGCCGACTTTGGATGGCAACTATACCGTACGTTCTGGGTATTGGTTGGGAAGATTGGGTCACGCTCGAACTTGGGATCTATACTATGGACAAAGAGAACGGGATCTATGGCGAACTGTGTGGAACATTGAAGGACCACCTAAGCTGCGACATTTCATCTGGAAAGCGTGTAAGGGTAGCCTGGGTGTGATGGACGTGCTGCACAAACGTCATATTCGAGATAATAGTATATGTCCGGTATGTGGGTATGATGGAGAGACAATAATTCACTCACTGTTTGACTGTAAGTTTGTTTCGGAAATTTTGGTGCACAGTAAGTTCATGAGTATATTAATGGACGCCCCACACTCGTCTTTTGCTGAGCGTTTCATGTGGATTACTGGCGAAACTGAAAAAACGGAGCTAGCTGACTTTGGGTCACTTGCCTGGGCAGCGTGGTTCTGTAGGAACCGAGTGGTGTTTGAAGATGTCGCTGAGATGGATGCTGTAGCCATCGCTGCTGGTATTGTGAAGTTCAGAGTGGATCATTTGAAATAGAATGAGAAGGTTGGTATGCATAATCCTTCTTCTAGGCTTGCTGGTTCATCCTTATGGAAACCACCACCACCATCCTTTGTTAAAGTTAATGTTGATGCACATATAACTCAAGGAAATGGTGTGAGTTTGGGCTTGATAGTTCGCAATGAACACGGAAGTATCAAGGCTGCTGGTGTGAGAAGATTGGCTGCCAACTGGGTCCCTGAGATGGCTGAAGCGGGGGCTGCAAGGTTTGGTGTAGAAGTGGCTCGAAGGTTGGGGTTTGACCGCGTGATGCTGGAATGTGATGCCATGAATGTTGTGCGTGTTATTCGCGAAAGAAAGCAGGGAGCTACTCCTATTTTTCTCATGTTTGATGATATTGCTGATATTAGTTCATCTTTTTCTTTGTTTGATTGTGTGCATGTTAAGAGAGCTGGAAACACAGTTGCTCATTCTGTAGCGAGATGGAAAGCTGTTGTTGATTCTGAGACCATTTGTACGAATTTGTTCCCCCAAAGCCTTCAAACTTTAGCGGAATTAGACTTAATATAATCTTCTGGCTCTATTTTCCCCTCAAAAAAAAAAAAAAATTAACAAACTACTTTTTAAGTTCTTTTTAGTTGTACTCAAAGGCCTTGGCATGTTTGTCAATGCACAACTTTAAATGGTAATATCTATAATTATGTATAAGTAAAATTTATAAAAACTTTAGATTATAAAACCATATGATGAGACGGATATAACAAGATCTCACATGACAATATTTTTCCTAATGTATAAATAATTAAACAAGATCAAAGTGGAATAAGTTAACAATATTAAAAGTTAAAATGATATTCCTTAAAAAAAAAAAGTTAAAATGATGCATCTAAAAGAAAGTGGAAGTAATCCCCTAAAAAAAAGGTGGAAGTAATTTTTGTCAATTCTACATTGGTTTTTTTTATACGCGGTTGCTTTATTCGTTAAGAGGAGAGCTACGATCAGGGGAGTGCAACGGTCTAGGGCCAGACTGGATCGGACAGTTTGGACCGGTGGACAGGTATATATTTGGAAATTTTGCGGACTGGGACCGGACTGCACCATATTTTTTCGGCCCAGTCCGGTTTTGGACCTCTTAGTTGGAATTTGTATTTTTTTAAAAAAATAACTTTTTTGTTTAGTTTTAAAATATTTATAAATTAGATATGTTTAAAAAAAATTAACAACAATAATCATAAAAGGCAATAAAGAGTATGTTTTTAGCTTTAGTAACTTTTAATTTTTTTTAACCTTAAAACCTTCTTTATTAAAAAAATTTGAAATCCGGGTCCACTTGCCCGAACTGGAAATCTGGAATCGTAAATGTATGTGGATCAAGGATCGGTCAGGAATCTTTAGTCCGGTCCGACCCTGGTCTTTGCACAACCCTAGTTACGGTGTATGCCATTTCATTTGCATATATTTTTATTTATTGCATCGTTAGTTAGGTTACGATATAGGGAAATAAAGTAAGTCAGAAAAAATATATTTAAAGTGGCACAACAATAAATGAGGAAAAAAAAAAGAAAAATGTACCTTTATGTGTCCTTTCTGACAAGAAAATAAGGGTATTGTAAAAAAAGAAAAGAAATAATTATCTAATATTGGAATTACGAAACTAAGTTTATATTCATTTGTCGCATGAAACTAACTCATACATCCTTTGTATTTTTTAGTTGCTATGTCACTTCTTGTTTTCACGTAGTCTAATGCATTACTTTCAGCCTTAATATCTATAGTTATGCATAATTAAAAATTATAAAAATTTGATATTTGAAAACTAAACATTGAGACGAATCTAACAAGATCACACTTGACTATATTTCTCCTTATTCATAGCGAAGGACAAACCTGACAAGTTTCTTTTTGAAGTGAAAGGTAGGCAAAACAAACCGGACAAGTTAAAGTACTACCTCCGGTTTTTGTTATTTGCAGCGATTTGACATAAAGTAGAGAGGGAAAATGTCTAATCGTTGCAAATAATAAAAACCGGAGGTAGTAGTAGCGACTAAGGAAACTAAGTAAGTATATCCTTTTTTGTCACAATATTGTCAACTTTTGTGACAAAGACATGTTAAATTTTGTACTTATTATATAGTTAATTGGTCATTGAAAAAGAAAACGTACATAATTCGTTTCTTGTTCCTGCCACTTTCCTGCTTCCTTCACGTAGATCTTTCTAGAGTTTTAGTAGAGACTAGAAACAGCAGAAGATAGAGTAGAAGACCAATTTCTCATACGGAATCAACTTCTTCTTGACGGTAAGTTTCATCGCTTCAGAGTTGGTTTCAACTTTTAACTCAATTACTCGATTACTCAAGTAAGTTAATTAAGACCAATTTCTCATACTGAATCACTCATCCTACTAGATTTTTTTAGTAGAAGTTGTTGATTTTTAGTATTAATAAAGTCGACATTTTTAGTAATTCAGTACTTATAATTTGCTAGTATACGTAGATTATTCAATTGAGCATTAATGATTTTTATAGTGGTAATTTGGGATCACTACTTCCGAAAACTTCAACCCTATATTTGCTAGCTAATCATGATTATTATCACCTAAGTTCGCTGTAATTTAGATTTGATAGGCCTAAATCATCATTTATCAACAAGATCTCACTAATCACGTTTTAAGATTAAGAACATGTATTTATAAAAGACAATGACATATGTAGGCTTTTATAAGAAGCTGCAAACGGAATATTGGAATTATTAAGCAAGCCATAAGTATGAATAACACCAGTAATTGTGGTAATTTTTTTCATAATTTCCCACAATAATGCTTGTTGTTAGGTTTCAGGGCTGCATATTTTAATGCCGTAATAAGAACTTGTCTGATCAATCTGGCAAAGCTTTTTATTCGGAGGAAACCAAGTTCGAGATACATCAAAAAATTTCATGTTTCTTGATTTTCAGTGGTTTACGCCTTAATTAATCTGCACATTTTGTTGATTGATTACATACATTATGTAGAAATGCATGATTAGTTATGCCTAGAGATGACATGATGAATCATATTGTTATTAATTATTGATCTTACATGTGCATATATATCTAGGTGTTAAACTGCGCCTTGAATTTATTTTTCTGGCGCTAGGATTAAACCTTTTATTAATCTCTACCTCATTCTTCTGAAATCGGTACTCTCTCATAAACCTAATAACCGTTTCTCCTCTACCTGTGGATGTAGCTAACACATTGTAAGTGAACCACGTTAATTCTTGTGTCGATTGTTTGTTATTTTGTTTCGTTAATTGCATCTGTCACGACACTAGGAACTATGGAAGGAGAGACGAAGGTGAGTTTGAAGCTGTTAGTAGACACAGAGGGGAAAAGGGTTCTGTTTGCTGAGGCTAGCAAAGACTTTGTGGATTTTCTGTTTCATATAATGACTTTACCAGTTGGAGCAGTAGTGAAACTCCTCAAAGGTTATGATAACACGGTGGGTTGTCTCGGCGATCTCTACAAGAGCATTGAGTCTCTGAAAGGTGACTACTTACAAGCAGATGCCAACAAAGATGAGGTTCTTAACCCAAAAGCCATAGTTGATGTTCCTCTGCTTTCGCTTACGAATGATACCTCTAAGGTAAAATCATTCTATAGGTGCTTCAATCATTATGGCCCTGTATCCGATGACCCTAAAGCAGCTTGTCCCACTTGTCGCTGCGCAATGTCCACTCCGGTAACCTTTGTTGCTGGGCCAACAAATAGCTCAAACGCTAGTACAACTGGTGCAACATCGAGCAGTCGAAGTGGGGGATATGTGAAAGAGGTTTTGATTTATATGGTGATGGATAATTTGGAGGTGAAACCCATGTCGAACATTTCTGCTATTAGTCTTTTGAACAAGTTCCATGTCAAAGATTTCACGTCCTTGGTGGAGAAAGAGGTTGAACTTGGTCTTGAGGAGGTAGCAATTCTACTTCTAAGTTCTAATCATACTTGAATTCATCAATGTGGGTAGTTTTTAAGAGCAATTTTGTTGAAAAATTACACTGATTTTATAACTCTTCTAAACATGCAGGGTATAGCAATTCTGAAGGCATCTCTGGAGACCCGAGCTGTGCTGACTACTGTCTTCTTTGGAAAGAAGGTTTATGGCTTCAAATCTAGCTAGAGCTATTATGTGGTTTTGATTATCCTGCTAAGAGATTATGTTATGAAGTTTGGGTATCTTCTCTGAAACACTGTTCATTTTTCTTGTTTATCCACTGTTAAGATCACTTAGGGTTACTTTCTAGATTAGATTAGTTTATGTTGGTGTATGGCTCCCAATGCTAATTGCAAACTCTAGTTGTGTTATTTAGTTTGAGAGTGAATATTTACAAATTGTCATGGATATATGTTGCTCCTACAAGAAATAATACTTACAAAATTATTATTTTTAAATGTTCGAAAAAGGATATCCACATAAATTGATAATTCGATCGAGTGAATATGAAAAGGAAAATGATTAAGTGTTGGTTTGGTGAATCAAGTTTTTTGAGGGGGAGTCATATATTATAGTATACTACAATATTTTTTTTAAGGTAAGATGAAGTGTTTTGGAAGGAGGCGGGGAAACTGGAGATCCCTCCTTAAAAGGGGTGAGACTCGATCCCACAACACCACTAGGCTATCACCTACTCTCTACAGCATACTACAATATGGATCATATGCAAAATACATCATTTTACCGTGCAAGATACAAGCAAGTACTAGGCTATCACCTACTGCTTCACCCTTGCTTTCATGTAGAACCTATGATATTGGCTCTCTAGCAAAACAAATACTATAATCTTATAATCCTTCGTTTTTTGTGCTAATATTTTCTTCTCCACTATTAAAGTTTACAGTTTATCATGTGGATCCTATTGAAATTGCAATAGTTCAACATATCTGTTTCTAAGAATATGTTTATAAATATATAATGTAAAGAGTATTATCTGTCACTTTAAGCCACAACAAATATATTATTCTTGTGAGAGTGAGGGATAGCTTAGTTGGTTAGAACTTTCCTCCCGGGATCCTGGGATCGATTCTCTCATCCCCGCCCTTGTGGGTCATTCACACCAAAAAAAAAAAAATTATTCTTGTTATTTCAAAAATAACAATGCTATATTACCAACAATTTTGAATAGGCACTCTTTTGGCAAATTAATTAAAAATTTGGAAACAGTAATCCGTATTAATTATTGAGAACACAGTAGATAATTAGCCGATTGATATATTCAAAATATAGTCAATGTAGTCAAGGGGGATATTGAACTTCTCTAATAAAAGAGCAGAGTTTCAATAAGTTGATAAGCAAATAAATACTCCTAAATGTTTCCACAGGGAACTCCAATCATCCAATTGTCACGCAGCATGCTGTTAATTGTTATATCCACCACTAACAATCTCTCCTTATAAATATTGACATAGTAATGCAATCATAGCGACAACTACAGAGAGAGTACAATGACAAGTGACAGTGATTATGAGAGTGAGGGTGATTATGAGAGTGATTATGAGAGTGATTATGAGAGCAATGTAAAGTTAAAGCTCTTAATAGACACAAAGGCAAACAAAGTACTGTATGCTGAAGTAGGAAAAGAATTTGTGGATTTTCTGTTCCACATTATGTCATTACCAGTTGGAACCATTATCAAGCTCTTGAATGTTGATGGCATGGTGGGTTCTCTCGGATCGCTTTACAAGAGCATTGAATCACTGAATACTGACTATTTTCAGCCAAATCTCACCAAGGACTCTGTGCTTAAGCCAAAAACACCTGTTACTGTTCCTCTGTTGTCTCTGAATGAATCCTCAACCTTAACTCACAAGCAATACTACCAATGCAGCTACTATAATGTTAGAAAGCATAATATCTACAAGAACATTAGTCAGTGTAATATCTATTACACTGATTGCTGCGGGACTGCTTGTGGTAACTGTAACCGCGAGATGACCACTAAGATGAGTTATGTTTGTCCGACAGCTTCACAGGATAATGCAAATTCATCAAGCAATGGAACTAGAAATGGTGATGGGTATGTGAAGGGGGTGGTGACTTATATGGTGATGGACAATTTAGAGGTGAAGCCGATGTCTAACATTTCCGGTATAACTCTTATGAACAAGTTCCATGTCAAGGATGTATCTGCTTTAGTGGAGAAAGAGGTTCAACTTGGCCTGAAAGAGGTACATACTTTTTTTTTTTTGGTGAACAACGGTAACATAGATTAATCAGTTATGGCAAAAAGCCTATTACAATCCGACAACACGAGTTCTTGGCAATGATTAGGGATTATGGGAAAATGCCTAATTACAAAAGGAGAATTATCTCCATTCCGACAAACATTTGCTAGATGATCCGCCACTTGATTATCTTGTCTTCTAACGAAAGTAAGGCTGGTTTTCTGGAAGTAGAGCTGCAGCTCCCTGCAATCCATAATAATATCACTATACAAATCTTCATGAGTAGTCTTAGAATTATTGACATCAACAGCCATTACTTCTACTAATTAATCAATAGTACTATATATTTTAAATTGTTTCATTGGTTCATAATGTATGAGCTTTGTGATCAGTGATAATTGGAGACCAAATCTCCAAATAGCCGAACTTATGAACAAAAGGCTGAAATGATATTTTAATTTGTACAGGGACTAGCAATGCTGAAAGCTTCTTTGGAGACCAAAAGTGTTTTAACATCGGTGTTTCTTGGAGAGAAGATATAGGGTCTCAGTCACTCTGGCATTTGAAGAAGCATGCACGGTTGTTGTTTAGGTTGTTTTGGCTAGCTAAGAAGATTTCTTTTGGTTATATCTCGTGACGTTCATGTTGTTTGATTTTGATAAGCTACTAATATGGTTGTTATTGTAGTATAGTGTGTTTGTTTTTCAAATCTGTATGGCACTTTAATTTATGTGGTATTTATGGTTGTGGTCTGTGGAGTATCTAAATTCTAGCTTCAGTACTATCTTTGTCGAAAGCAATTTACGGCTCTATGATTTTAAATTTTCTACAAGTTTTACTCAATGACAAAATTAAACCTAAAAGCATATTACTTATGGTTTATTTTATAAAGTACGATTGTGCGAACGTTACATATTTGAACCCCCTGAATTTCCGACCCTCTTAGGCTATGTTTAGTTCACCTGAAATTTTCTGATATGAACTTATCTGATCTGAACTTATTTTTTCCGATCTGATCTGATCTGATCTGAACTTATCTTTTAAAACATATTATTACTAATATTATTATTACTTCGTATTTCATTGCTAGTATTACTAATACTATCATTCTATTACTATGCACAACTTTCAATAATAATAATAATAATAATAATTTTATAATAATAATAATATAAATAATATTATAATAATAATAATAATAACAATAACAATAATAATAATAATAATATAGATAACATAATAATAATAATTATTATTATTATAATTATAGCATAATTAGTTTTTTTTTTTTTGAAAAAGAGCACATTAGTATATGAACATACAATTAAAACTAAAAGACTAAGGACTCTTGGGTCCAATGGTATGGCTTCTTACCTCCCACATGGGAGACCAAGGTTCAAATCTTGGTGGAAGCATATATTTCAATATCGTTGTGGGTGGAGGAGGGGGTTAGGGCTTGTTGGGTCTCTAGGTGAGTGACCCTGTGCGAGAACAGTCTCAAGAAAATTCATCTTACCACGGGATTCCCGAAAGGGGCCCAAAAAAATTAAAAATAAAAGAACTCTCATGTTCAAGGTTCGTTAATAATAAGAATTTAGGTAGTAATGAAAAGAACATATATTGATATTAAAAAAAGAACATATAATGAAATAGCATACAAGATCTATTTAAAGAACACATTTTAAAAATAAAAGATAGATGTTATCTTTATATTGATGACATGTTTGGATTTAACTAACAACATGTTCTTTGTTATATCAATAAATTTGTTCTTTTTTATTATAAATAAACCTATAAATATATATAATCATATGATCTTGAACAAAATGGTTAAATATTCTTCTTATATCGTTGTCTTGTTCTATATAAACTTTGTTTTTAAAGATAAGTTGAAATCCTTTGTAGGGAAAATTTTGAACGTGATGACAACAACATTAGGTTATCCCAGGCTACTCATGTTTTATATAAACTAGTAATATATAATTTATATTCTACCAAAATTGTTTTAAAAATTAAACATCATATACTATTGTCATGTTCGTTACATGTACAACATCAAAAAGAACATCACATATCAAAATTATTAATTAGAATAAATATAAAAAAGAACACTTACAAATGCCAAAAGAACATTCTTCTTCTTGAACACAAATAGCTTCAAATAGTGATATTAATGACATTTATAATAATAGCAACGACATTAATAATAATTACCAATATTAAAAATTTAATAAGTACAACAACGACAATAATAATAATCTTTTTGAACAAATGTACTAGTAAATAGTAATATTAATAGTAATAGTAATTGTATAAAGTAATATTAATAATAATAATAATAATAATAACAACAACAATAATAATAATTATTACAATAACGATAATAGCATTAGTAATACTAATAATCATAATAATCATGATGATAATAATAATAATAATAATAAGTTTTTAAATATAAGCATAATCTGAACTGATCTGATCTGATCTGAACTTATTTTTTCTGATCTGATTTGATCTGATCTGGTCTGATCTGATCTGATCTGAAATAAGCAAAAATAAGGTGAACTGAACATAGCCTTAGGCCTTAGGGAAGCGCTATATATAACAACAAAAGGAGGGAGGAAATTCAACATGTTACAATTTAAAAGTTAAGAAAAGCATGTGAATTTTACGTACAAAATAAGGATTGTGGTTCCAAACTAATTACTTGAAATCCAAAGGAAGTCTTTAAAAGTAGTCAAACTAAATCAAACCAACTCCAAATTTTGCAGCGAAATTAAAAGTCCCCATGACCTTCAATTTAAACATCAAAACGTTGTTAAACATTCCTGCTATCAGTCTTTTGAGTAAGTTCCATGTCAAAGATGTGACGTCCTTGGTGGAGAAAGAGGTTCGACTTGGCCTCGAGGAGGTAGCAATTCTACATCTAATCACACTTGAATTGATCAATATGGGTAGTTTTTAAGAGCAATTTTACTGAAAAATAATACTGATTTAGAACTCTCTAAATATGTAGTCATGTAGGGTAGTGATTAGAAAATCTGAAGGCATCTCTAGAGACCCGAGCTGTGTTGACTACTATTATCTTTGGAAAGAAGTTTTATGGCTTCAAATCTAGCTAGAGCTATTAGATGGTTTTGATTATCCTGCTAAGAGATTATATTGTTAACTTTTGGTATCTTCTCTGGAACATTGTTCATTTTCTTTTTTTATCAACTGTTAGTATCACTTAGGGTTACTTTTCTATATTAGTTTAGTTTTTATGTTGGTGTATGGTTCCCAATGCTAATTTCAAACTCTAGAGTTATTTAGTTTGAGAGTAAATATCTAAAAATTTCAGGATATGTTTTACTCCTAGAAGAAACGGAATTCCAATGTTCAAATATTCGAAAAAAGTTTGTCTACATAAATTGATAATTCGATCGAGTGAATATAAAAAGGACAATGATTAAGAGTTTGTTTGGTGACTCAAGATTTTTGAGGGAAAGTCATATCCAATATGGATCATATGCTAAGACATCACTTTTCTGTGCAAGATACAATAAAGGCCCCGTTCTTTTGGACTGAGAGAAATTGAACTGAATTGAATGGAACAGAACTGAGAGAAACTGAAATACAGAGAGTAGCTGAACTGAACTGAACTGAATGCAACTGAAAATAAGTTCAAAAGAACAGGGCCTTAAGTACTTCAACATAGAAAGGTCATATTTTCTCGGAAATGTTTTCACATGTAGTAATAATGTATTGATGTGTTACTTTTTTTTTTTTGGTAGAAAAGGAACATTCATAAAACAATTAAGGTTCAGTTACAGCGCTAGCATGGGGATTGTAGTTCCCATGGATACTATCATTAGGAGCAATTAAACAATTGTCTCTTTCGGAAATATAAATATTCATACAAGCCGGGGGAGGGTTAGACAAAATACAAATGGTGTTGAAGCCATCTCTTCTCCCTTTCGCTTCTTTGGCGATTGCATCAGCTAGTGCATTCCTTATCCTATCTTCATGGACAACGGTGACGTCGCGCAGCTCTCGGTGCAACAGCCTGCAATTTTTTGATACACTAGACAGATTAGAGGGTAACTTGCTTGGATGGTGTATTTCCTTCCAAGCCATCATACTATCCGTGGCTATAATCGCCTTATCCCAACCGTTTTGTGATATCCAGTGGAGAGCCATGTTAATAGCTTTCATCTCGGCTTCAGTGGCATCTAACGCATAAGTGGAGAAATGGAATCCTTCCACCCATAAACCCATATTATCCCTACAAACCGCTGCTAAGGTAGCCTCTTTGGTGGAATAAAGGAAAGAAGCGTCAGTGTTAATTTTTAGGTAAGAAGGTGGAGGGGGGCCCATGAGGCGGAGGAGGTGGTGTTAGGAGCTTTACCTACTTTAGGTTGATTCTGAGAGTAGAACCATTCGGTAGCGGCCCAACAAAGATTTTTAACAAGGACGACTGACGTAACACTCTTCTTTTTAAACACCCAAGAATTTCTTCTAAGCCAAATAAACCAAAGAGCAAAACCAAAAATTACCTTGCAAGGAACCTGTGCATAATTTGAAATTGCAACAGAAGTTAAATTTTCCTTTAACCATTCTTTAAAATTGTTAGTCAAGATGTTTCCTAGGTTTAGAATTTTCCAAATTTCCATTGCACGAGGGCACAAACGGAGGATGTGGTTCATATCCTCAGAAGAATTCGGACAGAAGGTGCAAACTTTAGGGAAGATTGGTAGCCTATAGTTTATGTTCTCATTTGTGGGCATCCTCCCCCACCATATTTGCCAAACGAAGAAAAGCAATTTTGGATGTCCAGGACACTCCCAGATCCACTCCCAAGACTCAGAACTAGATTGATCAGTCAAGTATTCAAGGGCACTTTTGGAGCTAAAGGAATTTCTTTTTGTCCACAGGGAATAAGTTGAGTCCAAAGTGTTAGTGAAATTTATAGCTCTAACTTTGTTAGCGATTATGCAAGGGAGATCAAAGGAGACAATCCTATGAATATCATTGCTCCTAACGTGGCTGAGGGTTAACTCCACCTCATGGGCTAGGAGGGGACCATGAATCAAAGATCTAAGGTTTGAGCCGAACAACCGCTTGTCGTGCCATAGGTTTATGTCTTCCCCATTCCCCACTTTCCAAGCAAGACTATTTTTGTAGAGGTCCCAACCCACTCCTATACTGTTCCAAACATGGGAGCCCCTTTTAAAGCTCGTAGGGTAGTCTTTATTATTCACATACTTTTCATGTATAATTTTTGAAGCCCACATGGTGTTATTATCTAACTTCCAACAGAGTCTAGCAAGGTTTAAAGTATTACTTAACTTGCTAGGAAGACAGCCCAACCCTCCCTTGGATTTGGGTTTACAAATATTTTTCCAAGCTATCCAGTTAATTTTTCTTTTATTGTCCTTACCGTTCCAAAAAAAGTTACTGCAGATTGAATCCAGTTTAGCTAAAATAGAACTAGGGAGGGTAATAGCGTGCATAATATAGCGAGGGATAGATTGAAGGGTTGAACTAATAAGTATCATACGGCCAGCTTTTGATAGGGCCCGGGCCTTCCAAGAGGCCAGTTTAGTATTCATCTTATCAATTAGGGAGGTGAACTTCTTCTTGGAAGGCTTACGATGACAGAGTGGAAAACCCAAATAGGACCCTAAGTCGATAGTGCTAAGAATATTGAATTCTTGTTTAAACTCATCTTTAATCTCTATGGGGGTATTTGGGGAAAAATAGAGCATGCTCTTGGTAGCATTAGCTTTTTGACCTGAAATTTGGAAGAAGGACTGAAGGATGGAGTTCATAGTAGACAGGGTGTTCATGCTAGCTTCTCCAAACGGAAGAATGTCATCTCAGAATAGAAGATGGGAGACTTCGAAGCACCCCTTCTAACTCTAAAAGGTACCCAAGCTTTGTGGTCACAAGCTTCGTGGATTTTCCTAGAAAGGAACTCTAGGCATAAGATAAAGAGATAGGGGGAGAGAGGGTCTCCCTGTCTAATCCCTCTGGAAGGACAGAATTTTTCAGTTCTAGTTCCATTAATTTGAATTGAAGTTGAAACGGAGGTAACACAACTCATGATGAGTTTAATTGAGGCATTGGAGAAATGGAAGAAGTGGAGGCAGTGTTCTATAAAAGACCACTCAAGTCTATCATAGGCTTTCTCTAAGTCTAGTTTCAAAGCGAAAAGGCCTTTCTTACCCTTCTTTTTTTTCATTGAATGGATAATTTCTCAAGCAATAATAAAATTAACCTCCGACCCCTCCCCCGGAATGAAGCTATTTTGATTGGGAGAAATGATATCCTGGAGGTAGGGCCTAATCCTATTAACCAGAATTTTTGTAATCATTTTGTAGCTAGAGTTGACTAGACTGATGGGCCTAAATTGGTTAATTTTTGTTGGATTCACAATTTTTTGGAATTAGGGTGATCAGAGTTGAGTTAATTGCACTCGGGACTTCAAGAGAGTTAAAGATTTTCCTAACATGTACCAAACAGTCAGAATTCACATTATCCCAAAAGTGATGAAAGAATAAAGCATGATACCCATCATCCCCCTAAGCTTTCTTACCGCCTATGGCAAACATTGCATCTTTCAATTCATCCATAGATGGGCAAAAACTACAGTCAATAGATTGGCGAGATAAGATGGGAGGAGGGTAGCTATCTAGCTCAGAAGAGAAAAGGGTCTTATAATAGTTCAGAAAGAGCAAATTAATGTCATCAATGTTAGAGTAGGAGTTTCCCACCTCGTCTTTGATCAACATAATTCTATTGTGTTTCCTCCTAATAATGGTGGAGAGGTGAAAGAAATGAGTGTTTCTATCACCAAGCATTAACCAATCGGTCCTAGATCTACAACGCCAATAAAGCTCCTCTTGATCAAGAAGGTTTTCCAATTTTAGGTGAAGCTCATTTTCTAGATCAAAGAGACAAGGATTTAAAGGGTCGTTCTCAAGGGCAATTTGGGCACCATTAAGGCGGGCCTGGACACGTTTTTTCTCCTTGAAAGGATTACCATTTGACTCGGCCTAGTGAGATAACGTGGTGGCAAGGCTGTTGAGTTTAGACTCCAAATTATTCGAACTGCCAGCCCAATGGTCAATAACAGTTGGGTGAAAAGATGGCTCATTAAGCCAGCAAGCCTCAAGTTTAAAGTATTTTGTACGATTGATAACAGGGGTTGGGTCGAAATTCAAGAAAATTGGGTTATGATCAGAGGACATTCGAGGGAGGGTTCTAGCCACCGCAAGAGGGTATAACATCAGCCATTTTGGGCAGGCCCAGCAGCGGTCCAAACGTTCAAAAATGGGTTTACTCTTTCTCTTATTAAACCAAGTGAACTTACTTCCCACAAAACCCAAATCCGTGAGGTTGCAATTTTCCATAGTATCACGGTAAGACATCATTTTGTACATTTTCGGTTGGTTACCACCTACTTTCTCATGACTATGGGTAATCTCATTAAAGTCACCAATAACTAGCCAAGGTAACGTTATAGTCGAAGATCTTGTTACTAAACTATCCCATAAATCCAATCTTCCTTTATGATTTGTATTAGCATAGATAATTGAAAGGAAAAAAGAGGTTGAAGAATTGACCTGAATAACACCATGTAGTGCACGTGGTTCTTTCTCAATGGTTGTAAAGGTGTGAAGCCCTTTGTTCCAAAGAATCAAGATTCCACCTGAGTACCCAGTTCACCTGAAATTTTCTGATCTGAACTTATCTGATCTGATCTGATCTGAACTTATTTTTTCTGATCTGATCTGATCTGAACTTATTTTTTCTGATCTGATCTGATCTGATCTGATCTGATCTGATCTGATCTGATCTGATCTGATCTTATCTTATCTTATCTTTTAAAAAACATATTATTACTTTGTATTTCATTACTAGTATTACTATTATTATCATTTTATTAGTATGCACAACTTTCAATAATAATAATAATAATAATAATAATAATAATAATAATAATAATAATATTATAATAATAATAATGATAATAACAATAATAATAATAATAATAAAAACAATAATAATAATAATAATAATAATTATTATTATTATTATTATTATAATTATTATTATTATTATTATTATTATTATTATAATTATTATTATTATTATTATTATTATTATTATAGCATAATTAGTTTTTTTTTTTTTTGAAAAAGAGCACATTAATATATGACCACACAATTACAAAATAAAAGACTAAGGGCTCTTGGGTCCAATGGCATGGCTTCTTACCTCCCACATGGGAGACCAAGGTTCAAATCTTGGTGGAAGCATATATTTTAATATTGTTGTGGGTGGGGGAGGGGGGTTGGGGCTTGTGGGGTCTTTAGGTGAGTGACCCTGTGCGAGGGCACCCCAGAGAAAATTCATCTTACCACGGGATTCCCGAAAGGGGCTCAAAAAAATTAAAAATAAAAGAACACTCATGTTCAAGGTCCGTTAATAATAAGAATTTAGGTAGTAATGAAAAGAACATATAATGATATTAAAAAAAGAACATATACTGAAAGAGCATACAAGATCTATTTAAAGAACACATTTTAAAAATAAAAGATAGTTTTTATTTTTATATTGATGACATGTTTGGATCTAACTAACAACATGTTATTTGTTATATTAATAAATTGTTCTTTTTTATCATAAATAAACCTATAAATATATATAATCATATGATCTTGAACAAAATGGTTAAATATTCTTCTTATATCGTTGTCTTGTTCTATGTAAACTTTGTTTTTAAAGATAAGTTGAAATCCTTTGTAGGGAAAATTTTAAACGTGATGACAACACCATTAGGTTATCCCATACTACTCATATTTTATATAAACTAGTAATATATAATTTATATTATTCTACCAAAATTCTTTTAAAAAATAAACATCATATACTATTGTCATGTTCGTTACATGTACAACATCAAAAAGAACATCACATATTAAAATTATTAATTAGAATAAATATAAAAAAGAACACTTATAAATGCCAAAAGAATATCCTTCTTCTTGAACACAAATAGCTTCAAATAGTGATATCAATGACTAATAATAGCAACGACATTAATAATAATTACCAATATTAATATTTAATAATTACAACAAGGACAATAATAATAATCTTTTTGACAAATGTACTAGTAAATAGTAATATTAATAGTAATAGTAATTGTATAAAGTAGTAGTAGTAGTAATAATAATAATAATAATAATTGTAACACCCCGTCCTTCTACTACTAGGATACTAAACCTTATTAATTCAAGAAATACTAAAATGACGTTAGCGGAAATAACGTCGGGACGGTATGCTACTCTAAAACAATAAATAAAGATAATAACTCAAAATTCATAGCTTAAAAAGGGAATAAATCTCCAAGTAACATCATGGTTCCAACATAAAAGAAGTATCCCAATTATATCATACTAACAAATCCAAAATACCATGAGACATGCAAGTCTCCCAAAATAAACTTAAATAACACTAATATCCTTGAAGGCAATCCAAAAATAAGTCTCCCTATGACCTATATAAAGTTCATCTACCAAAAACAAAACTAAAAGCTTCTTCTCACAACCAACTCTCACACTTGCTAGCCCAGGCGAGTCACAAGCCTAGCAATCATTTCCATCTCGCAAGATTATAATACATATTTCCACAGCCGGTGGGGAGTAACTAGCGATTCTCCCGAACAATAGCAATCAAAGCACTATTCGTAGGTAGATTATTAAGAAAGGAATAACATGCAATTCATTACATCATATCATGCACATAGAAATCATAAAGCTCATAGATAAATCAAGAGATCATTAACAATAAGTAAACATAATATAGTGAGTGACATAATTCAAATATAAATAAATACCAATAATAAATCAAAAATACAACAAGTTATTGAGTCGAAACCGAACGCCGGTGATTCGCAAATCACTTCCTAAGGTTTGTCGATCGCAATCTCCAGGTCGGCCTATGGGCTTACGTTCCCCCGCCCGTGTCTAAGAATGGCCAAACTCCCGATGCGGGGTAGAACACGCAGAACCCCCCGACCTCTCGGACGACAACAATTAACCCGTGTGTACCCCTAGTTCGCAAACCAGGTGGTTGGCATGTTCTTAACCGGGGACTACATCTATCCCACCGGATATTCTTATCTCAAAATACAATCATGCATACAAACTAAGTATCATTCATCAAAAATATTCGTCAAAAAGGGATGCCACCCGGCCTTATACCCACAATTCATCAAACAGTTCTTCATAATTCCTCAAAATAAATCACTTATAAAATATTCAACAAATAACTCTCACAATAACACTTGAACATTCCCAAACATCAACAATGACAATATACTGGTTTTTACAGCAACCACACTCAATCACAAATACATCACCAATTAACTCTAAATCATAATTCATTAAAAGAGTAATAACAATTAAATCATTTTATTCCATAAATCAAACCTAAACATGTGGTTACTCAAATGATGCATACTGTATACTACTGAAAATTAGCAACCCAGAATATATTAAATTATAAATTATATCTGCTCTACAAACCCTCAAACAATTTAATAGTGTGTCCTCAATTTCATCACAAAAACACCATAATAATTATGAAACTAACAAATTCGAGCAGTAAAATCACACAAAAATTATCATATAACCCTAATAGCTCTACTGACATGGTACAATTTTTATTTATAATTTTAGGACTCAAAAAGTATTTTTAACAGTTAATATACAGATTCCTCAAATAAGCCATTATAATAATTAAAAATATAAACAGACGCCCAAAAATTACCAAAAATTCACATAACATGTAAAAACTCACGGAAATACATATTATCCAAATAAATTAATTTTTCTGCCAATATAAATAATTTTAATGAATTATATACTGACTGAACAGAATTTACAAAAACAGATATATCAATTAATTAAAACAGTAAACAGTAGATAAAAATTATTCCAAGGCATGGAATACATTATACGCATGTAACATGATCTAAGAAAAATGGTTTCATCAATTTTAACAGTCGTTCAATAATTATTATGAAATTTAGCCAAAAACGCACAAAATACTAATTAAATCAAATAAATATTAAAAATCATGCAAAAATTATTTTTCTCTACACAGTATTCACATAGAATATGTCACGTATGTTCATGTAAAATTTCATCAAAAATATCATTCAAAAAGTATTTTAGATAATTCCTAACGTATTAATCTAATACCGAATACTACTCTAATCACTATGATTCTAGGATAACAACTAGTTACCTGGATCGTCGGAGGCGAGCTGAAAACTTCTGGAAATCCCCACAGTAGGCGTGTGACCCTCTTCTTCTTCAAATTCCAAGCACGAAGTATAAGGAAAAAGCCACAAAAACAATTCACGAACAATTATCAAAGAGAAGAAATGAAGAAAATTTGAGAGAATGAAAATGGTGATGATGGTGATGATGATGGACGAAAATGTTGAAGAATGACAGCCAAAAGTTCTGATTTTCTAATCAGAATTTGAAGTGAATTAAGAGGTTTAATGAGGTTTAATTAAAGAAATCATTAAGGGGGGGTTATGGGGGTTATAAGGCATCAAAGAGTCTTAGGAAAACAAAAGAGAAAAGAAAAGGAGAAAGCTCTCCTAATTCCTTCACTTGGCCGGCTGCCCCAAGCCCACACACCCACAAAAAAACTTTCGGCCCAAATTCAACAACGATCCATGCTCCGAAAGCCCGATACGCGATAAAACGGTTAATTCCTAAATCGCGCCTAAACTTTGAAAATACTTAATAATAAAAATAATTCTAATAAATTATATTATAAATATAAATGAAATAAACACATTGACACGCCATAAAAATAAAAAATAATAATTCGGCTCCCAAAATTATAAAATAAAAATAATTAATTTAGAGAAAATAATAGTTTTTAGAGAAAATTCTTGCGAAAAACTAGGAGCAAAATTATGGGTTGTTACAATAATAATAATAATAATAATAATAATAATAATAATAATAATAATAATAATGATTATTACAATAACAATAATAGCATTAGTAATACTAATAATCATAATAATCATGATGATAATAATAATAAGTTTTTAAATATAAGCATAATCTGAACTTATCCGATCCGATTCGAACTTATCCGATCCGATCGATCTGGCCGATCCGATCCGATCGATCCGATCGATCGATCTTATTTTTTCTGATCTGATCTGATCTGATCTGGTCTGATCTGATCTGATCTGATCTGAAATAAGCAAAAATAAGGTGAACTGAACATAGCCAAAATCGGAAACTGTAATCCGTGTTAATTATTGAGAACACAGTATATTCTCGAAATGTAAGTTCAATGTAGTTTGCGTCAAAAAAAAAAAATTCAATGTAGTAAATGGGGCTATTGAACTCCTCTAATAAGAAAGCAGAGTTTCAAGAAGTTGAAAAGCAAATAATAAAGACTCCTAAATGTTTTCATAAGGATCGGGACTCCAATCATCCACTATGCAAATCAATTGCCCTGCAGCATCTTTACAAATCTCTCCTTATAAATATTGACATAGTATTGCAATCATAGCAACAACTACAGAAAGAGTAGAAACAATGGCAAGTGAGAGTGAGAGTGAGAGTGAGAGTGAGAGTGAGAGTGAGAGTGAGAGTGAGAGCAATGTAAAGCTAAAACTCTTAATAGACACAAAGGCAAACAAAGTTCTGTTTGCTGAAGGAGGAAAAGAATTTGTGGATTTTCTTTTCCACATTATGTCATTACCCGTTGGAACCATTATCAAGCTCTTGAGTGTCAATGGCATGGTGGGTTGTCTCGGCTCGCTTTACAAGAGCATAGAGTCACTGAATACTGACTATTTTCAGCCAAATCTCACCAAGGACTCTGTGCTCAAGCCAAAAGCACCAGTTAGTGTTCCTCTGTTGTCTCTGAATAGTGCCCCAACCTTAACTAATGACAAGCAATTATATCGATGCAGCTACTATAACAGTGGTTGTATCTCTTATACTGATTGCCGTGGGACAGCTTGTCGTAACTGTGGCCGCGAAATGACCACTCAATTGAGCTATGTCGGTCCGAAAGCTTCGCAGAATAATGCAACTTCATCAAGCAATGGAACTGATAGTGGTGGTGGGTATGTGAAGGGGGTGGTGACCTACATGGTGATGGACAATTTGGAGGTGAAGCCGATGTCTACCATTTCCGGTATTACTCTTATGAACAAGTTCCATGTCAAGGATGTCTCTGCCTTAGAGGAGAAAGAGGTTCAACTAGGCCTCAAACAGGTACTTTTATTAATTAATCAATGGTACTGGCTTTTACTTATAAGGTTTATTGGTTAATTAACACTTTAAATTGTTACATTTTTGTTTCTTTGGTTTATTATATCTCGGCTTTGTGATCACTGATAATTGAAGAAACATCGCTAAATTGATGGAGAATAGTTTTCCAAATAGCGGAACTTATAAACAAAAGGTTTGAAACGATTTTTTTAACATGGAATTATGTTTGGTCCAGGGAGTAGCAATGTTGAAAGCATCTTTCGAGACCAGAACTGTGTTAACGTTGGTGTTTCTTGGAAAGAAGATCTAGTGTCTCAGTCACTCTGGCATATGAAGCAGCATGCATGGTTGTGGTTTAGGTTATTTTGTCTAAGAAGTTGTCTTTTGGTTTTATGTTTCCTGGTGTTCGTGTTGTTCGATTTCGATAATAAGCTAGTAGTTTGGTTGTTATTGTAGTAGAAATGTTGAATGTGTGTGTTTTACATATCAGTATGAGACTATCTATGGTATTTGTGGTTGTGGTCTTGTGTAGTATCTAAATTCCAGCTTCACTATCTTTATCTAAAGCAATTTATAGCTCTATGATTTCAGGTTTTGCTCAATAGAAAACAGATAAAAGTCCAAAAACAGATTTAATTATGGTCTAATTCATGAAATGCGAACATCAAAGTGTCATATCAATGATATTTGATGTTAGCTAGTCATTATAAACTTGTCAAGGTCATTTTGAAATCCGACTGTCAAGCGGATGTTTTATGTAGATTATCCAAAGCTGCTTTTTTTTTCCATAGGTGCGTACACGTGGCAAAGTTACCATTTCGTGTAATGCTGATGTGGACAAATTATTGGTTCTCATTGCACGCTTTCTGTGGCCTTTTTCGAAGAAGACTATTGTAAAAATTTTAAAACATTTAGAATATTAAGAACATCAAGCCTCCAAATGTTAGGATGGTAGCGGTAAAGCAACAATAAACATTGCACCTGTTGGATTGATTGGCCCTCTATTAAAACAAATAGAACAAAATGTTGCTTGTTTAATCATATAATCCTTCCTTTTTTGGTGCTAATATATTCCTCTCCACTATTACTGTTGAAATTTATCATGTGGATAGCGTTGAAATTGCAATAGTTTCAACTTTAAACATATCTGTTTTTGAGGGGAAAACATATCTGTTTTTAAAAATATGTTTACAAATATATGACGTAAAGACGTAAAGACTATTATGTGTCACTTTAAGCTACTACAAATACACTTATACACCTGATTATTGGACAGACTAGTCCAATGGTTAAAGAGTTAGGATCAATTTGATAGGGCTTTCATTAGATAAGTCTTTAATAATAGGGTCATTATTGAATAGGGTCATTATAAGCCAATAAAATATCTTAATAATTTTGAAAAATAAAATAGACATTGTAAAAATATTAGGGAAATGATATACATGGCCCTTAGGGCTATGTATAAGGTGCTTAAAATGGAAATAAAAAATTGAATCAAGCATTTATTACCTCAAATGATGTGAAATATTATTATGAATTCTTAAATTATTTCCATTTTAAGACATGCATTTAATGTTTATATATAGCCCTAAGGGCTACATATCACATTACCCAAAAAATTATTATGTACTAATCCATATTCAATTATAGTCTTTTTTGTCTCTCTACGTTATGTTTATCGACATGTGACCTGCATCAACCCGACCCGCCACAACCCTTTAACGGCTCGACCCACTTTACTCACATTGACCCTGATCCACCCAATAACCAGGTCTAAATACAAATACATATTTCTTGTTATTTCAAAATAACAATATTATATTACCAACAATTTTGAATAGGCACTTTGATAATCATAATCCGATATCTCTCTCTCCCTCTCACAGTCTCACTGCTACTCTTTTTAAGCTGTAAGTTGTAACCATGCCCATTGTTTTAGTTTCTTGTAGAGGGAAGAAAAAAAAAATTTGTTAGGAGTACTTAACTTCTTTTGGCAAATTAATTAAAAAAATTGGAAACATCAAATCTGTATTAATTACTGAGATGACAGTCTACTAGTCTAGATAATTGATATACTCGACACTTGAACTTCTCTAAGAAAGCAGAGTTTCAAGAAGTTGAAAAGCAAAACATACACCTACATGTTTTCATAGGGAACTCCAATAATCCACCACGCATGCAAATCAATTGCCATGCAACAGCATGCTGTTGTACGACTCTATACAAATCTCTCCTTATAAATATCGACACAATATTGCAACCATAGCAACAACTACATACTTACACAGAGAGAGCGTAGAGTAAGAGTACAATGGCAGGTGGGAGTGAGAGCAGTGTAAAGTTAAAGCTTCTAATAGACACAAAGGCAAACAAAGTTCTGTTTGCTGAAGTAGGAAAAGAATTTGTGGATTTTTTGTTCCACATTATGTCATTACCAGTTGGAACCATCATCAAGCTCTTGAATGTTAATGGCATGGTGGGTTCTCTTGGTTCTCTTTACAAGAGCATAGATACACTAAATACTGACTATTTCCAGCCAAATCTCACCAAAGATTCAGTGCTCAAGCCTAAAGCACCTGTTAGTGTTCCTCTGTTGTCTCTCAATGATGCCCCAACCTTAAGTGATAAGCAACTTTACAAATGCAACAACTATAAGAGTAGCAATTGTATTTTTTATACTGATAACCATGGGGCAGCTTGTCCTAGCTGTAACTACCAAATGACCACTCAATTGAGCTATGTCGGTTCGACAGCTTCGCCGAATAATGCAACTTCAGCAAGCGGTGGAGGTGGAAGTGGAAGTGGAAGTGGAAGTGGTGGTGGGTATGTGAAGGGTGTTGTGACTTATATGGTGATGGATAATTTGGAGGTGAAGCCTATGTCTACTATTTCTGGTATTACTCTTATGAGTAAGTTCCATGTCAGGGATGTCTCTGTCTTAGAGGAGAAAGAGGTTCAGCTTGGCCTTAATGAGGTACTTTTTGTATTTTTTTTCTCATTGGTTTATTATGTCCAGCTTTGTGATAACTGAATTTTGAAGAAATATCGATAAATTGATAGAGAACAGTTTTCTGAATAGCCGAACTTTTATGATTATAAGCGAAAGGTTTGAAATAATTATTTGACATGGAATTATATATGTTTTGTCCAGGGAGTAGCAATGCTGAAAGCTTCTTTGGAGACTAGAGCTGTGTTAACTTCGGTGTTTCTTGGAAAGAAGATTTAGGGTCTCAGTCACTGTGGCATTTGAAGCAGGATGCATGGTTGTCGTTTTGGGTTATTTTGTCTAAGTTGTCTTTGGTTTATCTTTTAGTGTTTATGTTGTTTGATTTTAATAGGCTACTAGTGTGGCTGTTATTGTGGTTTTGGATGTGTTTGTTTTTGAAATCAGCACGAGACTTTCTATATGGTTTAACTGAACAAGACAGATAAGATAAAGCAAGTCACTGCTCAGTATTGATTTCAAGGACTCATAAGTCATATCAATCTTACGCCAACACTGATATGAATGGTTTATCGATAAGAATTGACTTAAGAACATAGATTTTTGCATAATCTCAATTAAGATGGTGAATTGGGTAAAGCAACAATAACACTACACCAGTTGAATCTACCATAGTCATTGTGTCGAACCGAAAAAATATACCCATAGTCATTGTGTAGAACTGGCCATTTTACCAACAGTAGACAAAACCTAGCGCAAATTCTAGTCTATCTACCCAGTATTATCACAATTAAATTTGAACGGAAAAAATGATGAAGTTTACTTGAAAAATTCATTTTCATGTAATTGTTTATCGTTCATAGTCATGGGGGAAGAATTACAGTTCATAAACTTTCCCCATTCTAGGTTTATGGGTGCTTAGTGAAATATGGAAGAAAAACAAAAGAGATTAAACTAGAACAAGGGCAATTGAGAAAAGAAATACTTTTTATATTTGGAAAGATTGATGTCATAGGTCTCAACTATGACTCAACATTTTTAATAGATCTCAACTATTGATTAACCTGTGGAGGTCCTAACTTTTGAGGGTATTGTTTTTTATTGGACCCAGATGACTTACGACAACTATTGATTAACCTGTGGAGGTCCTAACTTTTGAGGGTATTGTTTTTTATTGGACCCAGATGACTTACGACTTGAGGAACAGGTAAACTGATATTATTATTTTTATTATTTTTAATTTCTTAAATCTTTAAACAACTTTATTTTTTCATCTCTTGAACTCATTAACTATGATACTCTGCTTCAATGAAACTCGAAGGAAGAGAGGGAGGTGGACTCCAACAGCCACAACCAGAACCACCCAACAACATCCACCTCTCTGACTTTTTTTTCACCTCTACTCTTGTTGTTTCTCGCTCCTCCCTCTCCTTCCTTGTCGCCTGCTTTCCTTCTCACAACATCATAGCAGAACCGAAATTGAGGAGTAGATTAAACTCAAGAGACAAAATTTGTATGCGAAATACTTCTTTTGAGTTAGAACTAGTGTGCGGCCCGGGCGATGCCCCGGTGTTACTGTTAACATTTTTACATGATTTAACTCTTGTGTTTATTGTTTATGGAAATCGTGTTATTTCCTTTTTATCATTTAAATGTAATATATGGTCATTAAAAAAAACTTTTCCGAGCAACAAATTGCATTTAAAAAGGGATTCCAACCACAATATTGTATAATATAGATAAGAGCTTCATGGTGTTTATAAACTAAAGAGATTGACAAATAAAACTAAGGTAAAACACTGGAGTCTTTTATTCTAATATTTTAAAAAGGTGCTACAATTCATTATGCTTTATTGTTGTCGGACATCCAATGTGCTCCTCATTCTACAAAAAGAAAAGACAAAAAATTAAAATATATAAAGATTATTAATATGGCTATCAACAAAGAAAATTTAATGAAAGATGAGATAGTAATTACTTAAATAAATATGCACATTCTTCCGCCCAATCAACATAAGTTACATAGTCTACTATATAAGCCCATAGATGAAGAGGATGAAATACGAAAATATATGCATTGCGCACACGTGTGAGAAGCTTGGATCGTAACAAAACTCTATCATGCACCTGCAATAAATAAATCAAAATAACATAATTAATCTGAAAAACTACAAAGTACATTATATTTCAATTTAGTCATGTTATCAATAAAAGTAAAGTTCATAAAATTATATAGTACCGCATCAAACATATGCTTCAATTTTGCTTTAGTTGAATGTAGTATAAACTCAATTTGTTTTGTAAAGAGCTTGACACGCATTGTACGGGAAGAGTGGATTATAGTCATATATCCAGAAACACTTTTTTTTATCGTGGAAATACATAAAACAAATATTTAAAGTTAGTAAACAGGTTAATAAAAAGTAATTACAAACTGAACACAATTATAAAATTTATATCCAAATAGTATGAAAAAAAGGGTACCTAATAGTTGTTGGAGGCTTTTCTTTGTCACGATTACTACAAATGATATGCTCACTAACATGTTGTATATCAAGTCCACAAAATGTGCAAGCATCATACCATGTAAAACTATCAACATCGATATCAATTAATCTCCCAACCATTCTGTAGTGCTTTCCCTGCGTATTAATCAAAATAGTAATAATTTGGATAGAAAAGGTAAAATTCTCCAAGAAAATGATTCCGACGTAAATAATTGTGTATCACATCCTTTTCTTTTTCATTTGTAGCTCGCTATAGTAGTCCGGATTGCATTTGAAGTCGACAATGCCCGATTTATTGATAGTCCACAATTATTAAACCACTTCATTTTCCTCTTGGCAAAATTATCACAGACAAACCTGATTATTAACCACAGGACAATGATTATATATATATATATATATATATATATATATATATATATATATATATATATATATATATATATATATATATATATATATATATATATAATTTAATAAATTAAATTTAATAAATCTACATTTCTTCATTACCATCCAATAGAGTTGATGCATCTACATTATCTGGATTGATAAATAACCTTGTGTATCTTCCTGTGATTAGAAAATAAGCTGAAATTGAACATGAAAATTATATTAAAACCTCAGCTATAAATATTACGAAAGATAATTAATATTATCGCTTTTAAGAAAGTCATTTTAATTTGTGTACAAATCGCACCATTCATTTTCCTAACATACATCCCACAAGCCAATAGTGTGTTGTAATGCCGAGCATTTTGTTGAACCTCGTTTTCATATTCACTAACAAATTGGTTCATAAGAATCAATCTAACAGCAACGCAGCTGCATCAACATTGGAAGATGGAAAAATACATTATTTCAAGTTGAAAATAAATCATTATAGTATCAAAAATAATAATTTGAATATATTGATAATCAATACTCAATATGAAACTAATAAAAAAGAGTAATAAATATAAGTGTGAACACCTTCTATCTAGAACAACAACCTCTTGCATACGGGTTGCGTCATCGTCACAAACAATTGCATTACCTGCATGTACGACAATCCCCAAAATATCTACAATATATATTTTAAGAATCAACATGTTAGAGGGAAAGTAGTATGTCTAATTGATTTGTTACAAAATTTAATGTACCTAAAAGTTTGGTGTCATTGTAATTGCAGACTTCTATTGATTGAAGGGAAACCAACTTGTAAAAAGCCTTGGGATACATCCAATCAACTATATCACTCTTGTGGACCTTAGATTCTTTGTGTTATATATATGGAGTCGATATTGATTTGGAACAATAATGACACAATTTTTATTAACCGGGACAACTTTAACCCTGTGAAAACAATATATCGTCCAAGCAGATGACCACATAAGATGACCACATAAGCACATATGTTGTAAGCTGTACCAATAGACCTAAAACAACCTATAGAAGAAACAAAAAAATGAAGCCAAAACTCAGAAAATGACCCCAATATCTAAACACCCCTAATCCCCCCCCGGTTTATGAAAACTCAAGAAGATTCAAGAAAGTCAAAGACATACCTCAAATGTTAAAACCATGTAGAAGATGAAATGTCGTACACAATATAATCCCCTTCCTACCTCTATTCTCTCATAATAATAGTCAAGAAGACAGTGGGTAAATTCAGTATAGAAGCCAATTCACAGCTTAGCATCACACAAAAGAAATTATCTCATAATAATATATTCAAGAAGAAAGTGGATGAATTCAGTATAGAAGCCAATTTCCAACTTAGCATCACACAAAAGAAATTATCTCATAGTAACATATTCAAGAAGACATTGGGTGAATTCAGTATAGAAGCCAATTTCCAACTTAGTATCACACAAAAGAAATTGTCTCATCGTAATATATTCAAGAAGAAATTATGGAGTCTTGAACAATTTACACCATCTGAATCCTAACATATTTTGTGGCAAACCAACAACATATAAGCAGACTTAGTGAGAAAATCAGCATTGAACATCACTTACATTAGACCTAAAAGTTGCCAAATTATGTGTGTTCATTACATTATTATAAAATCAAATGACATTATGATTTTTCATGAGAAAGCTCCAAATATGGATGTTACTTTTATCTGTGATAATTTTGCAAAATAATCAGATCATACTTCTATATACTATGAATTGTGCGGTCTATATAAAATTCCGCAAGAAATTATATGCATCAAAAGAGTACACAAGCTAGAGTGCATTCGACTAAGCAATTGGGAATTAGAATTAAACATCAATCCTGAAACCAGATTGTAATCTATAATCGTCGCTACCTTAATCAACATATATTGATAGAGGAGAGCCGTGATGTAAGTCAAGTGTCTAAGTTGAGGTAGAGTTTGGTTCCAAACTTATTCCCTTGGTTTTTTTTTTTCTAATTCCAAGTTTATAACTATTAGAAATAGTTATAAGTTAAACATCTAATAATTTATCCTTCAAGTTATCCAAACCACCCCATAGTTTTCTCACTCTCCCCAAGCCCCATTTGTTCCTATATCTCCAAATTATGAGCAAAATTTTATTCTTAACTGTTACGAATTCGAAATGCAAACGACATGGAGCTAAAGCGTATGAGTATGACCTGATAAACATTTGCACACCCTTACGTCAAACTCTTATGATATTATCATCTCATGCTTCACATAACTCATTATAAAGAATTTGTGTTTGGTTTTTGTTCTTGGAGTTATGCTATGATGGTCGGAATTGTTTGGCTACGTACCGACCCTTTCGAGGTTGACAATAGTATTTGGCTAGAGGATGGCCCAAAGAAAAATAGGTAGACTGTTGAACATGACATGTAGCTATTGACTCTGGATGAATGACATCTCCCTTTTGACAGTTTCCATCAAGAAAGGAAAAAAGGGGAACCAAGGGAATTACAATCACCTTACATAACTAAACACATTACTACTCGGAAGAAAAAGCGTACTATGTGTATCTTTTCTAAAGTTTAGTTCAGAAGAGTGAGAAACTCCAAAAATTGCTACCTATGACCATGTCCATACTATAATGCATTTGATTCAACATGATTTTGGAATAACCCCATTATTTGTCAATAAAATTCACACACAAACGAAGAAGATGATGGTGGCAAAATCGCTTGCTTATAACTTGCGTGCATACAAATTCATCAATGTATCTCTATCATTTAGTATGATCTTCAATTCAAAAGCACAGTGGATAAGGATGTTCAATATGGCCATGCCAACCACTATTACCACCAGCAACATCTAACACTATTAGCTTGGGAATCTTGTATAGATGTCTACAACCATAAGGGATCTCTACCAAAATCATTGCTCTGAATACTGTAAATCACCAAAATGAAGATTTTATTAACCAAAATGAAGATCTCTACCATAAGCGTTTCTGGCATATTCTTGGTGATGATATTACAAATTTTATTTGCAATATTCTGCATGGTTCCATTTCTCCTAGCTGTGTTAACAAAACAAATATTGCTTTGATTCCAAAAGTCAAGCATCCTACTGTGGCTGCTGAGTTCCGTCCTATAGCCCTCTGTAATGTCTTGTATATGCTGGTTTCGAAAACTCTGGTCATTAGATTGAAGGAATTTCTCCCTGATATTATAACAGAGAATCAAAGTGCCTTTGTTCTAGGTCGGCTCAATACTGATGACGCTCTCATTGCTCTTGAGATTTTTCATTCCATGAAAAATAGGATCCGGAGTCGTCGAGGCACTATTGCTATGAAGCTGGACATGAGTAAAGCCTACGACAGGGTGGAGTGGGGCTTTTTGAGAAAGCTTCTTTTGACTATGGGTTTTGATGGGCGCTGGGTGAACCTGGTCATAAGTTGTGTTTCTACTGTTTCTTACTCCTTTATTGTTAATGGTGGAGTTTGTGGATCTGTTACTCCTGCTAGAGGGCTTCGTCAGGTGACCCTCTATCCCCTTATTTGTTTATCTTAGTTGCTGATGCTTTCTCAAAAATGTTGCAGAATAAGGTTCATTATAAACAGATCCATGGTGCAAAAGCTAGTCGCAGTGGCCCTGAAACTTCTCACCTTCTTTTTACTGATGACAATCTTCTCTTCACAAGAGCTACTAGACAGGAATGCACTGTGATTGTTGATATTCTCAACCAGTATGAGTTGGCTTCCGGGCAGAAAATTAATTATGACAAAACAGAAGTTTCTTTTAGCAGAGGAGTCAATACGAACGAAAAGATGCTTTGGTGGGGATCTTGCAGATGCGACAAGTTGAGAAACATGAGAAGTACCTTGGTATCCCTTCTATTAGTGGTCGATCGAAAAAAGCCCTTTTTGATTCACTACTTGATAGAATTTGGAAGAAACTCCAAGGGTGGAAAGACAAGTTGCTATCTCGAGTCGGGAAGAAAATTTTACTCAAATCATCATCCAAGCCATTCCAACATACCTTATGGGTGTGTACAAAATCCCGAGTGTGATTATTCAACGAATTCATTCGTCAATGGCCCGATTTTGGTGGGGTAGCTCGGATTCTCAAAGGAAGATTCACTAGAAAAGTTGGGACTCTATGTGTACTTTGAAATGCTTTGGTGGAATGGGGTTCAAATATCTAAGTGTTTTCAATGATGCTCTCCTTGGGCGTCAAGCTTGGCGTCTTATACGTGCTCCACACTCTTTATTTGGGCGCGTTATGAAGGCCAAGTATTTTCCTAATTGTGATTTTCTTGCGGCATCTATGGGTTACTCATGGAAAAGTATTTGGAGTTCGAAGGCTATATTGAAAGAAGGGTGTATTTGGAGAGTGGGAAGTGGTGAAAAAATTAGCGTGTGGACTGATCCGTGGGTTGCTAGTGACGAGGGGCGTTTTATTATGAGTGAACCGAAAGTAGGGGTGGAGAAAGTGAGTGATCCCATTGATTCCCGAACCCATGAGTGGAAAGTGAGTTTAATAGAAGAAAGCTTTCAAGAGAAAGATGTTGAGAGCATTCTAGCTATCCCCTTAAGTAGTTTGAATCTTGAAGATGAAGTAACATGGGCTCTCACTAAGAATGGGCATTATTCTATGAAAACGACATACATGCTTGGGAAGGAAGGTAATCGTGACTCGTTTCATCAAGCATGGGTTGATATTTGGAGCATGGAAGCTAGTCCCAAGGTTAGGCATTTTCTTTGGCGTTTATGCACTAATTCTCTTCTTACTCGCTCTCTTCTTAAATTTCGCCACCTTATTGATGATGATGTGTGCCCATGGGGCTGTGGTGCTATTGAATCCTCTTCCCACACAATTTTTGAGTGCCCTCGGATGCTTGATATTTGGGTAGAGTGTGGGTGTGTTGAGATGTGCACTGATGCTCCGAGTATGTCAATGTGTGACTTAGTGGAGAGTTGGAGGAAGCTGGATAGGAAGAAAGTAATTAGAGGGATTTTCCTTGCTTGGTGCTTGTGGTGTGAGAGGAATCGCTGGATTTTTCAACAACAATGTACGCCCAACAATATTCTGGTTGACCGAGTGACCAGATTAGTTGATGAATATGGTTCCTACACTGCTCGCATTTACAACCATGTTGCTGCAGTTTCCAGACCAAGTGCGAAAACTTGGCAACCTCCCTACCAGGCGTAGTTAAGCTTAACGTTGATGCCTCTTGTGCTGATGCAGGATGGATAGGTTTGGGTGTGGTGGGACGTGACTCTAGTGGTGCAGTGTTGTTCTCTGCTGTGCGACGGATGAAAACATTTTGGAGTCCTGAAATTGCGGAGGCTAAGAGCATAGCTATGGCTATTCGGCTGGGCATGTCCTTTGGTTATGATGATAATATTCTAGAGTCGGATTGCCAAGTGGTTATTAAACGCCTTTCCAAGAGTGCTCTCTTTCTTTCGGACCTTGATATTATCCTTCATGAGATTTTAACTTCTTGTACTTCTTTTAAATCTATTGCTTTGTCACATGTTGAACGTGATGGGAATTTTGTTGCCACCACTTAGCAAGGCTAGTTCCTTTTGGTGTTGAACAGATTTGGGAAAATCACTCCCCTCCGGAAGTGGCGCCCCATGTATTGTTGGACAATTTGTCCTTAAGTTAATCTAGCTTGCTTTTCCCCTAAAAAAAATGATATTATAAGGGCACATCAAATAATCATCGAGTCAGACTCCGCTAATGCGGTTAAATGTTGGTCCCACCTTTTTTCAACCTTCAATATATTGCCCAATGCATCTGTAATTTAACCCACGATGAGAATTTTATAGGAAGCGATAAGGAGGGATAGTGATAGGATCTTTTTCCTCTATTAGGATATGAATTAGGGAACTATATATATATATATATATATATATATATATATATATATATATATATATATATATATATATATATATATATATATATATATATCTCCCAAAGTTGGATAAATCGAAGGGGAAGACACTAGCACGTTTCCTCATCCCTCCGCTCTCTGCATCATGGCTAATAAACACAATATTCGAGATGATTCATTCTGTTCATTATCTAAATCCTAAACTAGACTTGAATTCACTTCTTCAGAAGTAAATAGACTCGAGTGTCTCCCAATCTGATTTATATTTTCAATGCTGAAGTCATATCGAGTGTTCATTCTAGATTTGTAGAAAATGTATACCGGTGTGAGGTAATAGCTCCTCACGAACACCATTCACCCCCCTCCTTTTCCATTCTCTTTGAATATTCTTATCCAACCACTTAAAAATAGAGGTAATAGCTGATTTATGTAATCAATTACCAAGTCAAGCTTCTTCATTTTTTTTTTGAAAGAAGCAGTGGTGTATCCAGGAATTCAACCATATGGGTTCGGAGCCAGTCAAAAAATAAATTCAATCATTTACTTAAAAAACTGAATGCATTAATTCAAACATTAATTACAATAGCTAAATAGGATGTAAATTCGTTGGGTGACATCGATAAAAAGTTACAAAAACAAAAACATTCAACGAGTTTTCATAGTTTGAAAACATTTTAATACATCATCATCACTAATTTGAACAAAAAGATCTCTATCAACAAATGTGACTAAACTATCATTAAAAGTTCCCATACTATTCCCTTCAAAAAAAAAATGTTCCCATACTATTGCGCAATTTCCTTGCACTGTCTTACCAACAAAATTCTAAATGCTTTTTAGTCACAAAATAACTCCACAAGCAAGAACAACAAATTGTTTACCCAAACGGCCGAAAAACTAATACATTCAACATTTCAACTATTTATTACTTCCTCCGTTATTTTCCTATTGCAACAATTGAGTTTTTACACTTGCAAATGCACAACTTTAACTCTTAATATCTTAAAAAGTATAAAATTTGATATTTTGAGAGTATATATCGAGACGAATCTCACAAGACTCCACATGACTATATTTTTTGTAACGTAAAAATCAATATAGATAGTGAAAGGGTGGTGGATGAATAGTGTAAAGATCCAATTGTTGCAATAGATAAAGAATGGAGGAAGTACAATATATATTAAGAAAATCAACACATTATTCAAATAATGTAAACTAACATTCCGACTATTTTCATATATAATTCAAAGAATTTCAAATATCAAGCAATAACAACAATTTTGCCGCCCATGTACCCAATTACTACTAAATATTTATAATTAATATAATCTCCAAACAAATTTAAACAATTAATACATATCATAATGTTCAAAAACAGAAAATAATATATTTAAATTGAAGAAATTTATATACATAGGGGGACCTGGTGGCTTTGGTTTAAGACTTTAGATAAAAGTAAAACCAAATGAACAGAAATGAAAAACAAAAGAAAGAAAACCAAACGAAAGAAAACGGGCTTAATTATATGCCGTTAGATAAACGTAAAACCAAAAGAAAATAAATTAAAAACAAAAGAAAGAAAACGATGAGCTTATATGCCTTTAGAGTTTAGATAAAAAGTAAAACCAAAACAAAAGAAAGAAAACGAGATTCCTTGCATATGCTGGGAATCGATCCCCCGATCTCGGGCCCAATGCAAGTGGTCCCAAGTGTGAGTCAAAACCACCGTGCTCCGCTTTGTTTTCATGCTCTCTACTTCACGCATATTCTATATAACTGGTTCCTATTTTTTTCTGTATTAAAAAAAAAGATAAACTGCAAAAAAAATTTCCAAAATTCATTGGGTTCATATGAACCCAGTGACCCCATAGTGTATCCTCCCCTGGAAAGAAGTCAAGCTTCTTTTAATGTGGGATTGTGTTCATGGCTTATTTGCTATAGTATATTTCATTTCGCGAAGGCTGCCTACGAGAAGTTATATTTGTTGGTTAGTCTAGCAAATCACATGGCTATAAAATCTACGCCTTTCCTGATGTGATCAATCTAGGCATAAAATATAGAGTTGAAAAGTGATGCCATTGTTATTATATACCATGTGAAATTGGTGAAGTGATGCATGTCTAAGGAATTATGATACGTATAAAACTTAACACACATTGAAATCATATATTATCTGTCTTCCCAATATGATTATATGAGGTTCACATACTTAGAGAATACAAAAAACATCCGTGTTTATTTGAGAGTATACATCTAAGTTTTATGTCACTGTTTAATCCAAATTAACAAGCATTTAATTGGCAAGATGATTGGGAAGGCTTCAAAGCTGTCAAGGAACTGTTGCGCATGTCCCGTTTCCTGAATAAAGTAAGCCCGAAGATAACTCTTATCTGGAACAGTATCCTGTAGGGCTTCAAAGCTGTCCAAGAATGGTTGTGCACGCCTCATTCCTGATTGAAGTAGGCCTGAAGATAACTCTTACCTGGAACAACATCGTGCAATGGATCCTCGAGAGAGTTGTGCTCGAAGATAAGGTTCTAAGGCCATAAACCATATGCTACAGAACCTGCAAATCAAGTTACTTCCACGCCTAGAAGTGAGGCTAATGTTGAGACTAGCAATTAAACTACTTTGACATGTCCTTTTGTTTAGTATTAGTTGTACAAATATTTTGTCTTTACTTTTTGTCTTTTGTGAGGAAACTCCTAGATTTTGGCGAAAATTTGTAATAGTTGTGATGCTTTAGGTGGAATGTTGAACCTTTTGGCCTACCCTTAGCTAGATGTCTTTTCTTCTTTTGCTATTTTTAACTTGTGATTCTACTATTTTGGTTAGTCCAACTCCAAAATTTATCATGATATTTCCACCACAATATTAATTATTAATCTCACTAATTAGATTTTGCTCTCTCGAGGGACCGCACATCATTAGCTTCTATGTAACAAAAATTATTGAGTGATCAAATATATATATATATAAATATATAAGTCAATCTTCTGAAATCTGATGATCTTTATTTATGTTTCATATCATGTGCCAGGTTGATGTTACCGATTTCATTGTAGAACATGTGCTCCCTTCCCCCATTTTTTTGATTTCTATCATAAATGTTCAGAGCTACATACTTTAATATGTTTTCTGGAGTACTTTTGAGATATTTAGTGAACTTGTACTAGATATTTAGACAAGGGCTTAGAGTTTTAGATGCCTTCTTGTTTATGTCAAAACCATAGGTCTATAGAACATGTCACGAGTCTTTGGTAGAATGAGGGATTAACATTTTTGTACCTCATGCACACTACAACAAGGGCTATATCTAGGGGAGTTCATGGGTGGTTAATCGTCCCGAAACAACATTTCGGTTCGGTAACTGAAAGTTTCGGTTCGCTCTATTTGCCCATAAACCATCGAACATTAGCCTTTTTTATTGTCCTCCCAGTAATGTAATGAAGCTCTATATCTTGGCAATAAGGCCATAAGTTAAACTTACTATACCTTTCGTAATTTATCTATTCTTGCTTTGCATAAAAAACATGAATTAGAAATATGATTATCAATCTCTTAGAACTTTAAGCATCTAAACATTATTCTCAAATGAAAAGGTATTACCGTAATAAATCTGTCTCATTATCTAATTTAAAGAGATCACTTTTATTTACGCTACTTTTTAAATGACTTTTTACATCAAATAAAATTATAAGTGTTGACTGATCCAAACGAAACTAAACAACCTGCGGCTGAAGTACTAATTCAATTCATACTCCAATGGTTAATGTTATACATACATAAGCCAATTAATAGTGTTTTACTTTTCCACGCTTAAAGAAATCAATACTAATTCAATTATCTCCATTTTGATAAAAACAAATAAGGCAAGATCTTGTTTGACCAGTGAAAATATGGGTTAAAGTAACAGTGACAGTTATGAAGACTATCCTTCTGTATTAGTAATTAGTTGTGGGTCTTAGTTTTCTATTATTACTGTTATAACAAACTCTACTATAAATATTTGTTACTTAGTGTTGTAATAACTGATTCACTCATTTCTATCTCTACTGTAATAACATTTCTTCTGGTTTTCTCTCTAGTATGAGATTTGAGTTTGCTTAATTCACATGGTATCAGAGCATATTTCGTTCCATTTCGAATCTGTTCCCTCAAAATTCCTAAATTGAAGAGAAATTCTTCAAGATTTCATACAGTTCATTTGATTTCTGTCAAATTCTTCTTGTTTCTTAGAAAACTTTCCGCAATTTCTGTCTGAAGGTGAAGAGTTGATAATGGCAGCGAATGAAGAATCATCGAGCAACAACAATATTCAATCAAATAACAATGTGAGTTCATTCTACAATGATCCTTATTTCATTTCTAGTTCTGATAATACTGTCAGTAAGATTGTTCCTGTAAATTTGAATGGAAACAACTTCTTGAGCTGGAAATGAAATATTAGAAGAGCTTTAATGGCGAAAAATAAATTAGGTTTTCTTGATGGCACAATCAAGAAACCTGATGTTTCTAATAAAGATTTTTCTAGCTGGATGAGAAGCGATTATCTAGTTACTTGCTGGTTGATGAATTCTATGGATGTTGATATAGCTGATAATTTCACGTATGTTGATAATTCTGAGCAATTGTGGTCTGAGGTTTGTGAGAGATTTGGTCAGACAAATGGACCACATATATATCAATTGACAAAGGAACTTGATAATTTGCGACAAGAAAATATGTCTGTTGTTGTGTGTTTTGGCAAAATGAAGAAATTCTGGGATGAATTACAGAATTTACGCAATTTTCCTGTGTGTTCTTGTGGAGTAATTGCTAAATGTAGCTGCAATTTTATGAAGAAATTAGCTGATTTTGATGCTGAAGAAAAACTAATGCAGTTTTTATTAGGACTGAATAGTGGTTTTAAGAATGTCATTAGTAACATTCTAGCCACAGATCCTTTACCTTCCATCAATAGAGCCTATTATATTGTTCAACAAAATGAAAAACAAAAAGTGATAAGTGGTTTTAATCATGTGAATCATGAGATTAGTGCTCTTGCTGTTCAAAGATCACAAAATTATGTCAAGAAGGATTGGAAAAAGGAGAAATATGAACGCACGTGTGATTTCTATAAAGGAAAAGGACACTCAAAGGATCAATGTTTCAAAATTATAGGATATCCTGATTAGTATAATCCTAAGAAAAACAACAAAGTTGGTGGGAAAATGGATGCAAATGTCACTGCTACAGATTGTGAATATGAAGATACTCCTTTAGATTTTATGTCTGCTGGTCCTTATGCTGATAATTCTGAGAGTTCAAACTATTCTAGTGATGTTGTCATGGATTCTGGAATGGTGAATACCATTGTGCAAGAGGTTATGAAAAATTTGAAAGGCAAGTAGAATTATGGAGATTCTTCATCTGCTTATGCTCATTCTGCCAGAGTTAACAGAAGTGATCATCTGATTATTGGAGAATCTTCCAATAATCACAATTTTTCTACTCATAATGCAAGTAAAATTTATGTTCATTTGCCTGATTCTAGTAGTTGGATTATAGATTCAGGAGCTACTGATCATGACACATGATGATAGCTTGTTTTGTCAAAGAAGAAGACTTAATAAAGTTCTTGAAGTTGTTTTACCTTATGGTAATTGTAGTTATGTTCATGAAGTGGGTGATGTGATGCTTGATTGTGGTATTATGCTTACAAATGTGTTATTTGTTCCCACTTTTACACATAACTTGCTTTCCATAGGACAGTTACTTGTTGATGGTAAAGTTCATGTAAAGTTCACACCTACAGAATGTATTTTTTCTCATTCCAATTCTCAACAAATTATAGCTAAAGGACAGAAAATTAGAGGTTTATATCTCTTAATCTCTAATGTTCTTAGATCATCCTTAACAACAGTTGTTTCTCCTCCTAAACATTCGTTTGCTTCTCATACTACATCCTCTAATCTTCACATTATGCATGCTCGTCTTGGTCATGTCTCTCTTTCTAAAATGAAACACATTCCAGAATGCCAGTATTCGCATCTTAATGAATTCTTTTGTGAAGTATGTGTGTATGCTAAGCATCATAAATCTTGTTTTCCTAGAAGTATGAGTAGAGCACCTCACTGTTTTGATCTTATCCACATTGATCTTTGGGGACCATATAGGGTTAAAACTCTTCTTGGAGCATCATACTTTCTTACTATCCTTGATGACCATATTAGATGCACTTGGACATTTTTATTGCAAAATAAGATGCAAGTGTTTAAAACCATTGAGTCTTTTTTCTCTCAAACACATACTCAATTTAATACCAAAATTAAATCCATCAGATCTGATAATGGCACAGAAATAATTCAAGAACAATGTGCTAATTTCTTTCTTTCTCAAGGTGTCATTCACCAAAGAAGTATAGTAGGTGTTCCACAACAAAATGGTGGGGTGGAAAGAAAACACAAACACCTTTTAGAAGTTGCTAGATCTCTTAAATTTCATGTTTCTATGCCCAATAATTTTTGGGGAGAGTGTATTTTGACATCCACATATCTCATTAATCATCTTCCTTCATCTGTTTTGTCTTGGAAAACACCTTTTGAAATTCTACATAATAAACCTCCCGATTATTCTTTACTCAAGGTCTTTGGTTGCGTATGCTATGCACATACTAATACTAAGGATAAATTTCAGCCTAGGGCTGTTAAATGCGTGTTCATTGGATACTCTTTTGGTAAAGAAGGGTACAAACTATATAATCTAGCTACTCACAAAATATTTGTTTCTAGAGACGTGGTATTTAGGTAGGATATTTTTCCTTTTAATACATCTCTTTCTCATTCTACTTCGACAAGACTGCAAATACATATGTGCCTACTTGTTTCTTTCCATGATTCTACTCCTATTCAGCAATCTATCACACATAATCATCATGTTTCGAGTCTTCCGATATTCAATCTTCTTCTGTTAATGCTATCATACATCATAATTCTTCTCCTATTTCTACTTCAGATGCTACTGTTGATATTTCTTTGTCTTCTCCTCGTTAACTAAAATAATGATAATTCTTCTTCTTCTAGTGATTCTTCTATACATGTCATAAATACTGGTACTTCTCCTAATATATACTCCTGTGATTTCTTCTTCTGATGTTCCAGTTGCTAATCTTAATAATAGACTTTCTACTAGACATTCTACTAGGATTATTAAACCTCCCACAAAATTTCAGGACTTCATTTGTCCTACCATTCATGTTTCTTCCTCTTCTATGTCTTTTTCGCACAAAATCATTCTAAAGTTGTTGAACCTACTACTTATCATCAAGCTAGTAACTATCCTGAATAGCAACTTGCTATGCAAAGGGAACTTGATGCTCTTGAAGCTAATGACACATGGGCTTTACAATCTCTACCTAAAGGTAAGAAAGCCATTAGGTCAAAGTGGGTCTTTAAGGTGAAGTATAACCCTAGGTTGGTTGCTACTGTTTATCAACAAGTTGCTGGTAAGGATTTTACTCACACTTTTTCCCCTATAGCTAAGTTAGCTACTGTGAGAGTCATTATATCTCTTGCAATAGCTAAACAAGGGCCTTTATGTCGGGTTGGACATAAATAATGCTCTTTTGCATGGTTACTTAGATGAGGAAGTGTTTATGAAACCACCTTTTGGATATTCTAAAGCTCAACCTGGTGAAGTTTGTAGATTAAAGAGATCCTTATATGGCTTAAAACAAGCTTCAAGGCAGTGGAACAAGGAGTTAAGTAAGCTTTTGTTTAGTCTTGGATTTGTTCAATCAAAACATGATTATTCTCTCGTTTATTAGGAGCCTTGATGGAGAGTTTGTGGTGATTTTAGTCTATGTTGATGACATGGTTTTGACTGGGACTAGTTCGTCTCAGATTAATGACATTAAACTTGCTTTGGATAAAGCATTCACAATCAAAGATTTGGGAAATTTGAAGTATTTTTTGGGTATAGAAATAATCGAAGTGAATCGGCATTTTGTTAAGCCAAAGGAAATATATCACAAACATTATCAAGGATTTAAATCTTACAAACACAAGAGTCGTTTCTTCTCCCTCTTCCTAAAGGTCTTGGCCTCGTCTACCGACATTGGTGAAGTGTTAGAAGAACCAGAAATTTACAGAAAGCTTATAGGCAGATTGTTTATTTGAATATAACAAGGCCTGATCTATCCTATGCTACACAACATCTAAGCCAGTTTCTGAGTTGTCCAAGGAAGTCTCACCTTCAAGCTGCATTATATGTTGTTAGATATTTGAAGAATACAATAAATATGGGTTTTTTCTATTTTGCCGGTAGTGATTTGAAGTTAACAAAGATACGAGTGATGCAGATTAGAGTTCATGCATGTTCGACAGGTAGGTCCCTTAGTGCCTATTGTATTTTTCTTGGTTCACATCCGGTCTCATAGAAAACTAAAAAACAGAAAAAAAAGTCAGCAAATCCTTTGCTGAGGCAGAGTATAGAAGCATGTCTAGCACTGCTTCAGAACTTGTTTGGGTGGAAGGCTTGCTTCAATATTTAAATGTTAATGTTCCTCTTCCTATTTATATGCATTGTGATAACACAACTGCTCAACATATTGCGCAGAACCCAGTCTTTCATGAAAGGACAAAGCATCTAAAAAGAGACTGTCATTATGTAAGGGAACAAGTTGAAGCTGGTTTTATACAAACTGCTCATGTTTCTAGTTCTCTACAGTTGGCAGATCTGCTCACAAAGCCTCTCTCTGGACCACAGCATCTTCTATTAGCTTTCAAGCTTGGTCTTGTTGATTGTTCACAAGTCCAGCTTGAAGGGGGGATATGAAGACTATCCTTCTGTAATTAGTAATAAGCTGTAGGTCATAGTTTTCTGTTATTACTGTTATAGCAAACTCTACTATAAATAGTTGTTACTTAGTGTTGTAATAACTGATTCACTCATTTCTATCTCTACTGTAATAACATTTCTTCTGGTTTTCTCTCTAGTATGAGATTTGAGTTTGCTTAATTCACAACAGTTGAGAGTTGAGACAGATTAAAAATTCAGCATGACCTAATCTGTTCCAATTTCGGTGCTCCACAATACCTTTTTTTTTTTTTTTTTTTTTTTTTTTTTTGACAGGCACAATACTTCTTTTCAAGAAAGTAAAAATAAAGATATACCCACTAATCATGAATAATAAAGGGCAAAAATAAAGAGGATGTATTTTCCCTATGTCGTAATCAATCCAAAAGTATGAAAGATGCATGATTAAATTTGCGCATGCTTATCTTACCTTTAGTTACCTTATCACCAAGTTAATTTAAAAGTAAAACTAATTTAAAAAATAAAATCTAAATGGTTAACTTATCATATACTAGTATTAGGTTATAGAAGACGGATGAATTAAAGTTGACCTTTTTTAATTTTATATTATAATTAGCATTAGGTAGTTGATTATCGAGTATCTGGCTCTGTTCTATTCAACTTATTTTAACTTATTTCAGAAAAGATAAGATATGATAAATTCAGATAAGATAAGATAAGATAAGTTCAATAAAACGGATTAACTATATAAACAACACGATAAACTAGAATATAAGTTAAGATAAGTTCAGATAAGATGAGATAAGTTCAGATAAGACAAAATAAGATCAGTTAAGATAAGACAAGATAAGATAAGTTCCGATAAGATAAAATAAGATAATATAAGATAAGTCAAAAATAAGTTAAATCAAACGGACCCTTAGCAAGTGAAATTCAAGAATAAATTAATAAAATTTTTAAGCAGGTGTGTAATCATTAATTTTTTTTTTCAATTCATTAGTAGCTATTCTTTGGTGGAGAAATTTAAGGACAGCTATACATTCTACAAAGTCATGACTTTGCTAATTTCAAAAAAAAAAAAAAAAGTCATGACTTTGCTTTACTTGCGTCTTTCAAGTTGCTTTTCTCACTGATTTGTGGAAGATTTCTCATGCTTTTCATCTTTCAAGTCCTACCTATATTCTACTACCTCCGTTCCTTTTGAATAATTACACTTTCACTTTTGACACCATTCACAAATTTCATTTTGATTATCATTTGTGATTTATGGGTAAGAGAAAATATAGTCATGTGGGGTCTTGTTTGATTCGTCTTGATATGTACTTTTAGAATATCGACTTTATATATTTTTTTACAAATGCAAAATTAGAGATATAAAAGCTCAAAGTATTGAATCGGCATGTGTGAAAAATGTAAGTGTAATTATTATTTAGGAACGGATGTAGTAGTTCTTTCTTTGATCACTTCTTATTCATGTATTTTCATTTTTCTTTCTATCATTTTCCTTGTAATGTACTAGTGTAGTTCTAACACTTATTATTGTTTTTTTGTTCTTATAAAAAAATTAGGGTTTTAAGATGGTAAGAGCTATATTATAACTGCATGGCCCAAAAATAGCACCTTCAATTTAAAACACGTAAACAAGAAGGAAAAAAAGTTCAAGCTCGTATATTTTCTGACGGTTATATGTTTTGAAAATCGAATCTTGAATAGAGGAGAAATAAGCCTCTACTATCTCTAGGCTTCATCTCACAAAATCATAGACATGTTTTTTACAAGAGAGGAGAGTTATAAGCTCTTAAAATTATTAAAAGATAATAAGTAAACACAGTGAAGAGGGTTTTTCAAAATATATAGTAGTGTACGAAATCCAAGTTAAAAGTTAAGAAATTCTGATTCCTAATTGAAACTTTTATGAATTCTTATGTATTGCGCCAGCCATATTGTGAGTAGAAGAAAGTGTGAAATCCAAAGTTTGGAGATTTTGTTCCCCAACTTAGATTACATCATTTTATGACGTGACTGCTCTCTCAACTTTTTTATTCACCTCCACTCTCTAATTTTAATCGACTCTTGCTGTCTTGCACGCAACAAATGTTTAGCTTAATAGAACTAGCCTCATATGCACGCGATGCGTGCGTTAATTTCAAAACTTGTCATTCTATTATATACTACATCCATACTATATTTATGATTAAACTTAAAAAGTGAAAGATCAATAAATAGATGAATTTAGATATATTAATTCGCTAATGTAAAAAAACTAACAAAGGTTGTGAGTTATTTTTAATATTAATATTTTGTGAATGAATTTTTTTGTAGAACAGAAATAATGAGTTGGTTTGACTAAATTAAAGAGTATCAAAGGTAGTGACTGTTTTAGACTTTTCAGGTAGACGTCATATATACCATCTTCTCTCTTTTTTTTTTTTTTTATAAAAAAGATCAAGATATTTTGTTCATTTAATTTTTTGATTGAAGTATTTGATGCATATACCATTTTTAACTTGTTTAGAATGGCAAGTTGAAATGAGAAAGAGTTTTAAATTGTTTTCTTGTGTATTTTTTTTATTCCATTAATTAGATCATTAAGGGTAATTTAGTATTTTCAGATGGAGACACCATCTTCCTCCCCCTTCCCTTATATAATAGAGATATGATGGAAACCACTATAATTAATCTTCACAAACTTTTGTATAAGGCAGGCCACACCTTGAACAAATGGCGTGGCCAACTAATAAAAAGGCCCAAGCTAGGTCTTATAATGAAGCCCAAGCGTGAATCCGTTTTCAGAGGGGTTACGTTTCATAACAAGGTTTACTTTTCGTAACATGGGTTACTTTTGTTGAATCGTTTTCAGAGGGATTACTTTTCGTAACAAGGGTTACTCGACAGTCGGATTTCAAAATGATCTTGATAAGTTTTATAATGACTAGCTAACTTCAAATATCTTTGATATGACTCTTTGATGTTCGCACTTCATGAATTAAACCATAACTATTTAAATATGTTTTTATCTGTCTTTTATTGAGTAAAACTTGAAATCATAGATCCGGAAATTGCTTTCGACAAAGATAGTGAAACTAGAATTTAGATACTACACAAGACCACAACCATAAATACCATAGATAGTCTCGTGCTGATAAGTAAAACACACACATTCAACATTTCTACTACAATAACAACCAAACTACTAGCTTATTATCGAAATCAACAACACCAACACCAGGAAATATTAAACCAAAAGACAACTTCTTAGACAAAATAATCTAAATCACAACCATGCATGCTGCTTCAAATGCCAGAGTGACTGAGACACTAAATCTTCTTTCCAAGAAACACCGACGTTAACACAGTGCTGGTCTCAAAAGACGCTTTCAACATTGCTACTCCCTGGACCAAACATAATTCTATGTCAAAAAATCATTTCAAACCTGTTATTTATAAGTTCTGCTATTTGGAAAACTATTCTCCATCAATTTAGCGATATTTCTGTTGCAATTAATACAATAAAACAATGATACTTATCTGTTGAAGCGTGAAGGAAATCAGTTTGCCGTGACGTGGAAGACTACTGTCCTAGATATGTGTGCACTCACACACCTCGGATGGAGACCAGAATATTGCCCAAAACCAGAGAGTTTTTAGAGAAGAGAAGAGGAGAGTAATTTCTGAAGAAAGCAGCCCTTATAAACTGGCTTGAAGGAGAAAAAACGGAAGGAGATTTAAAACAAACCGCAGGCGCACAGCCCGCGCCCACGCCCGCCACGAGCTCGGCCGGCGTGCGTGCGCGTGTGTGGTGCATCCATCCATCTAGCACTCTATCAAACAAGGAGTGCTAAGAAGCTCCTACTAATAAACAAGGTCAAGCAATGATATTTTTCCAATGTGGGACAAAAGCCTTTTACTTGTTTTTCCACTCCTCTCTTTGAGGTTAGCTGTTAGAGTATGTTGAACTTCCAACAATTTCTTCAACTATCAGTGATCACAAAGCCCAGATATAATAGACCAATGAAACAATTTAACACTTTGAAGTATTAATAAACCAATAAACCTTATAAGTAAAAGCCAGTACCATTGATTAATTAATAGGAGTACCTGTTCGAGGCCTAGTTGAACCTCTTTCTCCTCTAAGGTAGAGACATCCTTAACATGGAACTTGTTCATAAGAGTAATACTGGAAATGGTAGACATCGGCTTCACCTCCAAATTGTCCATCACCATGTAGGTCACCACCCCCTTCACATACCCACCACCACTTCCAGTTCCACTGCTTGATGAAGTTGCATTATTCTGCGAAGCTGTCGGACCGACATAGCTCAATTGAATGGTCATTTGGCGCTCACAGTTACGACAAGCTGTCCCATGACAATCAGTATAATAGATACAATTACTACTGTTATAGTAGCTGCATCGATAGAATTGCTTGTCATTAGTTAAGGTTGGGGAATCATTCAGAGACAACAGAGGAATACTAACTGGTGCTTTTGGCTTGAGAACAGATTCCTTGGTGAAATTTGGCTGGAAATAGTCAGTACTCAGTGACTCGATGCTCTTGTAAAGCGAGCCGAGACAGCCCACCATGCCATTGACACTCAAGAGCTTGATAATGGTTCCAACTGGTAATGACATGATGTGGAACAGAAAATCCACAAATTCTTTTCCTCCTTCAGCAAACAGAACTTTGTTTGCCTTTGTGTCTATTAAGAGCTTTAGCTTTACATCGCTCGCACTCTCACTCTCACTCTCACTCTCACTTGCCATTGTACTCTATTCTTTTCTGTAGTTGTAGCTATGATTGCATTACTATGTCAATGTTTATAACGAGATATTTGTACAGATGCTGCAGGGCAATTACAAAAAGTAATCCATGTTACGGAAAAGTAAAATTAACCCCTTAACATTACAAAAATTAATCCCTAATTTTAGTAAAGTAACCCTTTAGCCAGTGGCGGATTCAGAAAAATATAATAGTGGGATCACTTTTTTAATATCAATATAATTTAAAAAAATGTTTAAGAGTGTAGAGAGATCACTCTTCATTTTGGGAAGTGGGATTACAAAAATTAGGTCCACTTACACTCGGGCCATCTTCTTCTCGTGCCTTTTTTCTTATTACAAATTTGTCCATAATCTATATAATCAAAGTTAATTATAAAAGTTAGTTTTAATAATACAATACAACTGATATTAGAAAACTAATAATATCAAAGTGATAAAGTTAAGATTTTTAATGTATATACTTATTAGTTAATTGACTGACTTAATTCACAAACAATTAGAATAACTATATAACATACAAATCATATTTTATAGAAAATTATTGTGCAATAAAAAAATTTACACCTATATCCTAAAAAACAATCACGCATAACAAACTGTAGAATTGTGAGTTAAGTATCTCACAAGGACTTGTACTCTTGTATTTTGTTCCGTTAAGGACCTATACTAATTTTTTGTTCCGTTAAGGATTCCGAAAGTAACATCTGTTACTTTTGCATCTAGAAAAGGGGTTACTCCTTAAAACTTTTCCACTGTACACGACAATACTCTAAATAAAAAAAAAAAATCTACATACTCTATAATCTATATCTCTTAAAAAATAATTTACATACTCTAAAATAGAGAGGAGAAGTTTGAGTCACATACTGTAGTACTAGTACCGTACGCAAGAAAGGAGTGAAGAGGTTTTTTTTTTTCTGTTTTTTTAATTCTAACTTTTTGAAGACTCTTAGAAAATAGGATAGTTTGGTACAACATTAATTATCTAACTTTTTCAAGACAGCTATCTGTACCAACGCAGGTCACTTTCCCTTCTAGTGGAGTCCTTTTAACATTATTTTATCAGTTTTTTATTTTTTTAAATACTCAATTTTAGATTTTTTTTTTCAGCAAGTGGGTGCACATGCCCCCACTTCCCAAAAGATATATCAGCTACTGTCCTTAGCATTCGAAAAAGTAACCTCTAGTTTTACTTAAAGTAACACCTTAGCATTAGAAAAAAAAATCTAAATGCAACAAAAGTAACCCCTGTTACGAAAAGTAACCCCTCTGAAAACGATTCAACAAAAGTAACCGCTGTTACAAAAATTAACCCCTCTAAAAACGGATTCACGCTTGGGCTTCATTATAAGACCTAACTTGAGCCTTTTTATTAGCTGGCCACATCATTTGTTCAAGGTGTGGCTTGCCTTATAGAAAAGTTTGTGTAGAAACATTTAGAATATTTAGAACATCAAGATGGCTTCACTACCCTAGGATATATATTAATCTTGCGCCAGCAAATGTTAGGATGGTAGCGGTAAAGCAACAATAAACATTGCACCAGTTGGATTAATTGGCCCTCTATTAAAACAAAAAGGACAAAATGTTGCTTGTTTAATCATATAATCCTTCTTTTTTGGGTGCTATATATTTCTCTCCACTATTAAAATTTATCATGTGGATCCCGTCGAAATTGCAATAGTTTCAACTTTCAACATATATGTTTTCAAGAATATGTTTACAAATTCCCTTCAAAAAAAAAAAGAATATGTTTACAAATATATGACGTAAAGTCGTAAAGTCTATTATCTGTCACTTTCAGCTACTTCAAACACACATGATTATTAGAGAGACTAGTCCAATGACTAAAGAGTTAGGGTTTTTGATAGGGCTTCTATTTGTCTTTAGTCATAGGGTCATTATTGGACAGGGATAAAATATCTCAATAATTTTGAAAAATAAAATAGACATTGTAAAAAGAAATTATATGTACTGGTTTGTATTCAATTATACTTCCTCCGTTTCATTTTACTTGCTACACTTCTCAATTCACGGAATCCTAGGTAATTTTTGGAGAAGAGAGAGGTAGAGAGTATAAAGAAAAGGGACCAATGTGAGAGGAGAGAGATAGAGATAGTTTATTGCCCAAAAAGGAAGTGTAGCAAGTAATATGAAATTTCCCTATATGGAAAGTGTAGCGAGTAATTTAAAACGGAGGAAGTAGTTACTTTGTCTCTTTCCGTTACTATTTTTCTTACCCGTTTATCGACATGAGACCTGCATCGACTCGACCCGCCACAACCCTTTAACAGCGCAACCCACTTTTAACTCGCACTTACCCTGATCCACCCAATAACTATGTCTAACTACAAATACATATTTCTTGTTATTTCAAAATAACAATGTTATATTACCAACAATTTTGAATAGGTACTTTTATAATCATAATCACATATCTCAAAACTCATCAACAATACTGTATATATCATGTTTTATCACCTCCCATGAACTATATGAATTTGAAGTTGAAACCATCGGGTCCCGACGCTTTTTGCACATCCCACGAGTCAACTGCAACATCTACTTCTTCATGAGAAATTGGTGCAACAAGAAAAGAACTTTCCTCCACTGTGAGTGTATTAAAGTTCAATCCATTGAAAGTCGGTCGAGTAGTGTGCCCTTCATGAAAGATACCCTGAAAAAAAGATACTGCCTCTTTTTTTTTTTATGTCCGCGGGGTTGTCAATGATTTCACCATCAATTGTTATGCTCTCGAATTGGTTTCTTCGACGGCTGACATTTGCAAGGGTATGCAAATACCTAGTATTTCGATCCCAATCTTTAATCCACTTGGCTCTAGACATTTGGGCCCAATAGGATTCACGCTTCTTTAATTTAACTAAGCCCATAGATCCAATTGCGCTGCTATCCTCACCTGCAATTCGTTAGTGCAAAGTAATCGCGAATTTGCAATTTTATCAATGAAAGAAATTTTATCCTCACAGATTTTTATGTGATCATAGATGATGCCGAACTCACTGATGTTCCACTCTTTGAGTTCTTCTTTGAGAGCTCTCGCTTTTTGGGCACCGTAAAATCATGATTTTTGGCCCATGACTCTTTGATAAGCTTCATGCATTGTGGATTAGTAAGCCAACAGTTCAAGAACCGAAACGGCTTAGGCCCCACTGAGGTCAAGAGAGTAGGCGTAGGGATGCAACTAGGGCGGGGCGGGGCGGATTTTGGCATTCTCATCCCCATCTCACTTTTTCATCCCCATCCCCATCCCCGCGGTGGGTCCGGAACTCATCCCCATCCTCGCCCCGCCATGTACACAATTAAAATCATCCACGCCCCATCACCCACTTGGTATCCATCCCCACCAAATCCCCACCTTCCCCACCCCATCATTCACTTAATCCTCATTTGTATACCATATATAATTCCAAATACTAATAACAAAAAAAAAAATACAGCTAGAAAAACTATTAAACAGTGTTATAGACTTGTAATTTGTTGAAATTTTAATATTTTAAGTGGGTAAGATGTAGGGTGAGTGGGGATAGGGCGGTGCGGGACGGGGATGGGGCGGAGCGGAGCGTGGCGGGGATGGGGCGGGGACACCTTAAAATCCACCCCCGCCCCATCATCCATGACGGGTATAACTTTCATCCCCATCCCCGCCCCACTACCCACTAAACTAGGATCCATCCCCGCCCCATTGGGGCGGGTCTCCTACTTGACCCGCCCTACTTGCATCCCTAAGTAGGCGAGAAGCGGGCAATGATCTGAAATCCCTCTCTTGAGGAGATATAATTTCAATGATGGGATGGAGGTTACCCAATCTGGCTGGACAAAAAAACGGTCCAATTTGCACTTGGACTGACCACGGAACCATGTAAAAGGCCCATTTGATGCTAGTATTTCAATGAGGCCCATATATGATTGGGAGAGGATGACTGGGATTGGCCTTCTTGTGATATATTATTTGGCAAGGGGGATTGGGCTTTGGAAGAGATGGGCCATCATGAGAAGCAGACTTTTTGGAGAGACACGGTGAGAAGGGGGTTTAGGTGAGAGATTCAAGGGGTTTTTTGTCAGAGAATGTTGGGATAAGGTTGAGGTGTTGGGGACCATCGAATTGTGGCAAAGATTTTGGCTCGACGCCTACAATCAGTGATGGACCGTCTAATTAGCCCCTTCCAAACGTCTTTCATCAAGGGTAGGCAAATTCTTGATGGGGTCCTTATTGCTAGCGAATTGATTGACTCATGTAAGAAATCAAAACAAAGAAGCAGTGGTTTTGAAGTTGGACTTTCATCACAAGGCTTTTGATAGTATATCATGGAGTAATCTGGATTGGGTCTTTAGAGCAAATGAAGTTCCCTCCCCTTTGGAGATCGTGGATCAAAACCTATGTCATGAGTGCTTCAGCTTCGGTTATCATCAATGGCTCCCCTACTTCTCTTTTTGAGCTCCAAAGGGGACTTAGGCAAGGGGACCCTCTCTCCTCCTTTCTCTTTAATCTTGCGGTGGAGCCCCTTAATTTACTGATTCAAAAAGTCGTTTCTAAGCGCCTATGGGATGGAGTAGAAATTTCAAGGGGGGGAGGGCATGAAAATCTCGCATCTTCAATATGCGAATGACACCAGTATTTTTTGCCTCAAGGACCTTCAAGCTCTCATGAACATCAAGAAGACTTTAATAATCTTCCACCTTGCCTCAGGATTACAAGTCGATTTTCACAAGAGCAACATCATGGGCTTGAATTTGGATCCTGCTTGGCTTCGCTTGGCCGCGGACTCGCTTCAATGCAAGTTAGGCGATTTTCCCTTCATTTATCTCGGGCTACCTATTGGTGGTAACACATCACTTTTGAGTACTTGGGACATGGTCATCAACCGCATGAATCAAAAATTAGCAACTTGGAAAGGAAAATTACAATCATTAGGGGGTCGCATTACTCTTATCAAAGCATCCTTAGCTAGCCTCCCTTATTACTGATAGCGATTTTAAACAAGTTATAAAACCCTATTCTTGCAAGTGTACAAGACTTAGTAGCAAGTGATAAATAATAGGGGATCGTATCCATAGGGAACATTTGATTAAAATAAAGTCTAATGTCTACTAGTTTAATCCTAAATAAAAATATAATGATTTGGTTGTGGAATAATTGAACTAGATCTGAAATATAAAATAACTAATAAATAAACTAGGTAATAAATTATTGAGTCGGAGAACAGACAATAATATGAAATCTAGGACTGTCGAATCCACCACTAATAATATGAGTAATAGATTAATTGGAATGAGAATTAATAGGTTTATCAAGTATCCTAAACTAAGCCGGAATACTCACATAAATAGTATTGCGATTAATTAGGTGACACAACTTATCTAACCAAAGCATAAATTATTCAACTTTTCAACCACAACTCATCAAACACCATTGCATAACATCACACTTTGGATTACAAGAACGAAGTATGTAAATTTGATAACAATAAAAACGAATAATAAATTCTACAAGAACAATCATCAATCTATATTGCAAACAATAATCAACCCAACATTAATCTCAATATTTATGCAATCATACACCAAAAATCAATTCTCAAACACCATTAAAATATCAATTCATAATACTAGGGTTTCATCTATGTCCTAGGAAAAGAAATTAGCTATTCATAATTGAAGAGAACATCACCCAATTATAAGCAACCATGGTCGGAAATCATAAGAAAAGCTTCGAATCGGCGCTGCGTACTTTTCGCTGCTCTGCTTCGTCGAACTCCTTCCTACTGTCTGCCGCCCCCTCCTCTTTCGTACTGCTACGTTCCCTTTTATTATTGATATTGGGTGGGTTTTAATCAAAGCCCACTACTCTTTATTTCTCCTCCTGTGTGTGTAATCTTCAGCCAAGGAGTAAGGTTTTTCCTTTCCTTTTCTTTTCTTTATTTCTCTTTGCTTTTTATTTCTCTTCTTGCTTCCATTTTGCTGCATCATTTCATGCGTGAGACTTGTTCTGTCTTGGCAACCTTGGGCGTAGCCCACTCATGCAATGGCCACGTGGATTTTCACCAAGGAAATCTAAATTTCCTTCTACCTGTTCTTGTGATGTTAAATGGTTTAACCCATCAATTTGCTCAAGACCAATTCCATTTCTTTTACTTCGAAATTATATTGTACCTGCCAACATTAAATATATTATTAATAATATAAAATATAGTATAGGTCAAACTAATAAATAATAGACACAAAGGCAAACCTCTATACAAATCTCTCCTTATAAATATCGACACAATATTGCAATCCTATAGCTACAACTACATACTTACACAGAGAGAGCGTAGAGTAAGAGTACAATGGCAGGTGGGAGTGAGAGTAGTGTGAGGTTAAAGCTTCTAATAGACACAAAGGCAAACAAAGTTCTGTTTGCTGAAGTAGGAAAAGATTTTGTGGATTTTTTGTTCCACATAATGTCATTACCAGTTGGAACTATCATCAAGCTCTTGAATGTTAATGGCATGGTGGGTTCTCTCGGATCGCTTTACAGATTCCAGAACTTCAATGCACTATCTTAATTTGTTACTCCTGTTAAAAGCAAATTCTGCTATAAACTCCAATACTTCCAAAAATCTATAACTTTACAACAATTGTTTAGACTGATGTGTTTAGATATTAAAGTTCTCTGTAGCAACTAATTAATACTAATCTGAATCTTTGGTCCCACCTTTTTTTTTTTTTTTTTGATAATTTTGTGTTTTACATTAATCCATTAATCAAAGGTTATAGCCCATACATCACATCCTTCCGAAGGATTACAAATAACAGTAGCTCAAGAGAGCCTTATGATGTAAACAAAGACTACATCCACGAAAGAAAGTCAACATCCCTCCCAAGTCCTTGCTTGGTTAAGGCATCTGCAGCCTAATTGGAACCCCGACCTTTGTGGATGATTGAGACGTTTAAGCAATGCTTCGATGAACTGCGGATGAAGTTTAACCTGAAGTTTAAATTCCAAGGCCCACCAGAGGTGTTATTACTCAATTATATAGAAGTTTACGTCATTTTTAGAGCCATCAAAATTTCAATGTCAAATGATATTATAAGGGCACATCAAATCATCATTAAGGTAACTAAAAATATTTTAAGGAGATATTTACCAAACTCATGAGTCTAAGATTTGTGAAAATTGTATAAATATATGAAAAGGCGGGACCAACATTTAACCGCATTAGCAGAGTCTGACTCGATTCTGTCCCATAATAATTGATTACTTGTATCACAATATTATCACATATGATATCATTCTCGTAATATCATAATAATATTCTTCTATCTTTATTATATAAGGCAACACATAAGGGGACACCAAAAAATAGGAATAGGAAAAGGAAAGTTAACTACCTGCTTTAATTAAACAAAAAAAATTAACTGTATTTCTATCTCTATTATATGAAAAAAAAGTTATATGTTTTCGCATGCATAACGTGTATATAAACTATTATCTCTATTATATAAGCCAAGGGGGAGCAATGGTGTCCTCTTAGGAATTCACTTAATTACCCCTCCACAACATAAATATTACATTCCAAATTTCCAAATATAACCTCTAGCAATTAATTAAAACCAATTTCAATCATAAACTTGCCAAAAAAGAATCAATCAAATCTCTATTAAACTCAATCAACTCATATAATGCTCAGGGCCTGTTCTCTTCGGCATAAAACTACTGAACTGAACTAAACTGAACTGAACTGAATTGAACTGAATTGAACTGAACTGAATTGAACTGAACTGAATTGAATTAAATTATAACTAATTAATAGTAATGATTATCATTTAGGAACTGAACTGAACTGAATTGAACTGAACTGAACTGAATGAATTGAATCAACCGAACCGAATTGAATCAACTAAACCGAACCGAATCGAAAATAAGCTGGGGAGAACGGACCCTCAATCACATAAACTTCCCAATAAAAAAGATTCAATCAAAATAAAAGATTCATAATCAATAATTTACCACACATTAATACCACATACAATAACAAAAACCAAAATACACGACATTCTCATTACAGAGACAACTCAAATTCAAACTCAAATAAATTTTTCCATAACACAAACTCAATTACAAACACAAACTTCAAACCAAAAAAAAATCAGTTCTCTTCATAGATTGGAGCTTCACGGCATTTTGAAATACGACATTCTCACATTTGCGGATACTTTACTGTATGCGTAATGTTCTATGTTCAGTAAATCTTAAGAATATGTATTATGTTCGAGTAAATTTAAACTCAAATTACAGTAAATATTACGAATATATGCAGTGTTAGAATTTTTTTTTTTTAAAAAAATTAAACTGAAATTACAGTTTATTTAAAATTTCATTCAGATATAGTTGAAATTGGTCGGAAAAAAAAATCAATTTTCATCAAAAAATATCTTCTAATTTGTGCCCAAATATTAAAAAAAAAATTGAGACAAAATACTTCAACACGAATTGTTTTTGTGCCCAGATATTAAAAAGAATTTGAGAAAAAAAATACTTCAACCCATATATTAAAATCAAAAATTTGTGCCTATAATCGAATTTCAGCCCATCAACTTGATATTCAAATATACCTTATAGACGGCATGAAGAGCATCGCCATGACCGCCAAAGCCAGCTCCAATGATGGCGAAATCATAATCAAAGGTCTCGGGAGAGTGAACTCGGCGAGAACTCACTGAGAAACTCAATGCTTCTCTTCGAAGTCCATAGAAGCGGAGATTGAGATTGAGAGGTTTAGCTAAGAATGAGGAGAAATCCAGTGTGTGGTTTGATATGGGGGACATTGAGGAAGATGATCAAAAGGAGAGAAAAAGTGACGACTGCATTGTTTCAATTAAATAGAGAGGGAAAAAGAATTGCGTGAAATTGAGAGATGGGTTTTGGAATTGGCAGAGTAGCTGAAAATTGAAGAGAGAGAAAAATGTATGCATTATTTCTGTCTCTTTTTGTCATGGTTCATGAGATCGTTTAGAGTTTTGACAAAAAACATTAGTTAGAGATGCAATTTCATTACTTATACTTATTTATTAATGTGTTTTTAAATACTATTTGTAAGTATTTCAATCTTTCCTATTCACAGTGAATTTAGATACGAACTTTCGTTTTTTGGTTTGTTTTACTACTGAGTAATAGTTATTCCCAAAACGTCACCGCACGCATAGCGTGCATAAAAAGGTAGTCTTTAATATTCAAATCCTCCATAGTACTTCTCAGAGCACCTCGTCACATGTTTTGCGCATTTTACATTTTGGATATTTATGTACAAATGTGCAAAAAAAAAAAAAATTTAGAAGCACATAGTTCTAGCCTTTTAGGTATAGGTGACTAATAACTTTGCTAAAAACTAGTATGTCTATTGCTCTATTATCCTGGAATTTAAATTGAAATTTGGGGCTTGTTTTTATGGGGACTAGACTTTTTTCTTTTAAAGAAACGAATGGCCGAAAGGGGAGGGAGATGGGTGGATAATAACAACTTTATGTTATGTACATAAAAACTAGTCAAAGATATTAACTAAAAAGATAATCATGAGCATTATCTTTTACATATATGAAGAAAAATCTTTGACGATGCGATAAAACGCACTGGGAATCAAGACATGAAAGGCCCAATTAAATGCATTGCTTTCCAATGAAAAATGAATGAACCATTTCATAAGCATAAACCAACCTCGATAATCTACTCAACTTGCACACAAGCAATCAAACAGTCACTTGATTTATTTTTCTTAAAAGCACCAATATTTAGACGTCTACACATATAATCTCTCCCATAAATTATCAACAGAACCTCATTCCATATGTGTGCATAACTTGGTAGAAATGAGAACATCAAAGAGAAAGAGAGGAGTTACGAGCAATGACAACGAGAGTGATATAGTCGACGAGAGTAACATGAGCAAAATAAGATTGAAACTTTTAGTAGATACAAAGTCAAACAAAGTTGTATTTGCAGAAGCAGGGAAAGAATTTGTTGATTTTCTTTTCCACATTATGTCATTACCAATTGGTACCATTATCAAACTATTGAATGTGAAAGACATGGTTGGTTGTCTTGGATCTCTTTACACAAGCATCGAGTCTTTGAGCACTGACTACTTCAACGTAGGCATCAACAAAGATGCTGTGCTTAAGGCAACTGCACCGATTGATATTCCTTTGTTGTCGCTGTCGTACGACGAAGCTCCTGCATCGCCCACTACCAAGAATTTCTTTGTGTGTAACGTCTGTGACATCGATGGTGTCTATATAACTGATTGCGAAGGTGCTAGGTGCCCAAGTCGTTGTGGCGGTCAAATGAGCTATGCGTTAAATTATTTCAGGCCAACAGGTTTAGAGAATGTAGCATCATCAAGCAGTAGTACTACTGGAAGTGGAAGTAGTGGGTACGTGAAGGGGTTGGTTACCTATATGGTGATGGATGATTTGGTGGTCAAGCCATTATCGACCATTGCTGGGATTACTGCGATGAACAGCTTTCGTGTAAAGGATGTTTCCGCCTTGCAAGAGAAAGAGGTTAAAGTTGGACTCAAGGAGGTAATCATCTTATACTTCCTCGGTTTTTTAGATGCAACATTTGCCTTTTGGTGGGTGGATTAAAACAATCAAATATAATAGAGGTAGTATAATCTATTCTACTGTGATAATTTTTTTCGCTGAGACTTGAAAGAGTATATATTTTGGCATGATGGTTTGTGGTTTTCCAGGGATTGGCGATGCTTTTTTTTTTAGGTGAATACGGCATAATATTAAAACTTAAACATAGTTTTGGCTAGAGAGCCTACAACAATCCGATAATTGTTTTTAGGGATTGGCGATGCTGAAAGCATGTTTGGAGACCAACACCGTGCTGACTTCTGTCTTCCTGGAAAAGATGAAGATCTAGGCCCTTACTTAGTACTCCTGTAACTCGAAGCTGAATTGTTTTGCTTAATCATCTTTGAGAGAATTATTTTGCTTATCTAGATAGTTTATAGCTTGATTAAGAAGTTGTTCTTTTTAGATGGTTAGCTTTAAAAGATTATTTATGTTTTTCTTGTTTCGAGATTATCATATCCGCAGTAATGTATGACCCTCTTTTGGTGCTCATCTGTTTTGGTTACATCTATCGGATCCTCAAATAGGAAACTAGATAAAAGGAAAATATACACAATCTCTACTTCCCTAAATATATCTCCAATGATATGTTTTTATTTGTTTCCTATCTTGATTAGGAGTATTCCTTGCTGGAGATTTCTATCCGGTTTTCTATTATACGACACGTAATATTAGTGTTTATTTTAGGTGCTTTAGTAAGAGTTTAACCTAACAAGTTTAAGAGCAATATCTTTTTGCTTTTTAAATGTACAAAATGTCTTGGATTTATATTATGATTTTGTTATTTGTTCCACACATTGAATAAAGGCATAAAGCCATTATTCGTGCCACGTATGGTAAATCAAACCAAAAATAAAAGTGGTTTGAAAATACATTAATTGGGTAAGGTTATAAGTATTTCCAAATGATCCGATCAAGGCATTGAAACTTGCACGCATCAAGTTGGAATGAACCGTACTTGATCAATTACATGCTGGCAACAAAGTGCTTGATTAAGTGAGTCATATCTTTATATGAACATAAAGATGAGAGAGATAGAAAAGTTGCAATCTTGCTATATGAAGATTGATTTTTTAAAATTGATTTTCACTTAATTAGGCTAGTTGTAAATAATGTTGAGGTAAACATGGTTGCACTTGCATATACCCTAAAAAAACATGGTTCTTGTATGGGTACTCCCAAGTTTATTCTCGGACACATTACTTGAGGCCGACATGTATACCTTAAGACGCAATATCACCAAGAGAATCCGAGTCATCTCTAAGATTAAGGCCGAGATGGTAATCCCGGCCACTATAAAGAGCGAATCAATGAATCTCCCCTCCAGTCAGACTCATCACAATCATACACGTGTCAAAGGATTACGCACCCAGTCAGATGAATAGTACTGCTATAAATAGCCCAATGGTACTACTCTGCAGGTACATTCTCTCACACTCATAATTCTTATATCTCTATCTCTACTTTCTCTCTCCAAAATCCTTATCGGAAACTTACTGACTTGAGCGTCGGAGGGGGTTTCCTCGCATCCCCCCGAGGGTAGTTTACGTTTGTCTTCCTTGCAGACTTCCAGTCTCGGACGTCCATTCGCATATTGTCGGACATATCTGTGTCCGCCACAGTTTCAACACCGAAACAGTTTTAATTAACAAAACCTTTACCTTTTTCTTAAGAATAAATTTCACAAACATTTATCCTTTCAAATGGTGAGATAAAACTAGCAGCCCTGATAAAACAAAGCCTCCATAGTACTCCGATCCTAGAATATGAATAATCAAATTAAAAAAAAAACTTAGCACATTTTATATTTGCAAATTTTACATTTTGCTCATTTATGTACAAATGTGCAAAAATATGTGCATGGGAGTAGGGGGTCTAAATGAGACAAGACAACTCGCGAGATACTCGAGATATACTCGGTCAAAACTCGACTCGAGAGGTTGGCGAGTCGAGTTGAACAACTTGATACTCGACTCAAAAACTCATGAGAAGCTCAAATACCAAATAATCTATAGCAAAATACCTAAATTCGACATATTTTCTACCTTATGACTTCTTTTAACCTGAGACACTTGCAAACTCAAGATCTACTCGGTCAAAACTCGACTCGTCAAAAGCCCAACTCGGTCAAAACTTGACTCGAGTGAGCTCAACTAAACTCGAGTTCAACTCGAAATTCTAACGAGTCGAGTCAAGCTAGCCCAAACTCGAACTCGATTCACATCATTTACACCCCTACTTGGGAGCACAATGTTCAAGCCTTCGGGTCCGTTATGTTCAATTTATTTTAACTTATATAAGATTTTGTAAGATTAGAAAAGCTAAGATCAGATAAGATAAAATAAGATGTTAGATACACACAATACACTATCTTATAAGATAAGATAGGATAAGATAAGATGTTAGACATACACAGATAAGATAAGATAAGACAAAATAAGTTGAACAGAATGGACCTTTCTAGATGCTCCCGGAATATGAACAATCAAATTATAAAAATTAAACTTTAAATATATCTAAAGATAGACATATACATATACATAAATATTGGTATCCAAAAAAATTACTTCTGAGAATGAGGGAGTGGAAGGATGGTAAGCCCTTTCATCTTCCACCCACATGTTGTGGGTTTGATTCTCATCAGGGGGGTTTTGGGGCTTTGAGGTAGGTTGTATTTAGGTGCCCTGTGAAAGGGCGTTAATGTAATTTATCTTACCAATTTAAAAAAAAAAAAAATTACTTCTTCCATCCCGTTCTAGATTGTCAGATTTCCTTTGTTAGATGTCCAATAGAGTTGTCAAGTTTTCAATAATCAAAGATAAAAATATTAAATGTTTCACTACACTCAATTTCTATAGGTCAAAAGTATTATAAAATATTGGAAAACAAAACAATAAATGATGTCCCTTATTGATTCAACGTAGGCAATACCAAAGGTGTGAAAATATCTCAAGGAGTAGTCGAAGGAACAACAATTTTGAGCATAGTGACTCGAGGTTAACAGGCAGCTGCACATTTGTACCCAATAGAAAAACAATGAAGTAGTCATAAAAACTACATTTACTCGGTTCAATTTACCAGAACCCAGCAACGAGTAATCTGCTCTACTAATATACAGTACTCTCTAAAACAAAATATTTATGCTTGAAGAAACTAATTATTAATTTATCAGGATGGCAGCAAGAACAGCAAGCGAAGCGAAGATGAATTTGAAGATTTTAATAGACTCTCTAGAACAAAATATTTATGCTTGGCTAGAAGAAACTAATTATCAGTTTATCAGGATGGCAGCAAGAACAGAAAGCGAAGCGAAGATGAATTTGAAGATTTTAATAGACACAAAGACCAACAAGGTTGTATTTGCAGAAGCAGGAAAAGATTTTGTGGATTTCATTTTCCACATGATGTCATTGCCACTTTCAACTGTTGTGAAACTTCTGAATGAGAAAGGTATGGTGGGTTGTCTTGGTGATTTATACAAAAGTATTGATACTCTCAACAGTCAGTACTTTGAGCCCAATCGCAACAAAGATTCAGTGCTCATGCCAAAGTTTACTCTTTCTGTTCCTTTGTTATCCCTTAAAAACTCTAATTCATCTGATGTTCAGTATAACTATAGTAGTACGACTACAAATGGTAACAATAATGAAAATTTTCAAGGATTTGTGAAGGAGGCTGTGGCTTATATGGTAATGGATAATTTGGAGGTTAAACCCTTGTCAATATCTCTTATCAAGTTTCATGGTAAGGATTTTGATTCCTTTGAGGAAAGACACGTTCAATTTGGCATTAAAGAGGTAATCAAATCTGAGTTCGTGTTTACTTTTTCTTATTATCATCACTCCAAATTGCATCTTTATATCTGAAATTTGGTCTGGAGGAAGGGAGTATGCAAAAATCATATCTCTCAAACTCTAACTAGATTTTAATATTGTATTATGTTCGGGACTTTTCAAGATTTAATTTTGTTGGTTTAATGTAATCAAAGATGAAAGAGTGATACTTTTCAATTTATAAAAAAAGTCTAGGGCATGATTCAATTCATCTTTATGCATGTTAGTTATGTAAGTTTTGTTACACTAGTATGGTATAAGAGATAGTAATTTTTAAATGAGGAATGTATGTTGGATTTCCTCAATGTTGAAGTGATATTTTCTTTTACAGGGATTAACAATGTTGAAAGCATCCTTAGAGACCAAAAATGTTTTGAGTGCTGTCTTCCTTGAAAAGAGAGAGAGAACTATATCGATCCCTGGCATTGGATGGTTACCTGATCTTCTCACCTTTCTTGCATGTTTACCTCTTCTCATCTTTCTCTTTGGTGCTATTCACCTGGTTTTAAAGATTCGCGCTTCTTCTAAGGAGTGGTTGGCCACTTGATCACCCCTCCATCGAACCAAAAAAGGTGTAGACGAGTCATCAGTTAGCGGATTGATTATGATCGCATGTTTTCTTGCTGATCAAATTTGCATGTTGTATTCCTCGTAAGTTGCAAGTTGTGAGTCGAGTTGTAGACTTGTAGTGGCGCATTCCTTATTTTCCAGCTTTCGTTAGCATCATCTTGTAACTTGTACGCCTATCTAAATTTGTGTCCATCTTTGCTTTCAATTCAATGAAGAAAAGAGTATTTATCATTATACCATTTTACTTTTCTAAGCTAAGCTCGGTCGGAACATTCTTTCTCCTTCCCCCAGTTTCTAGGTTAATCTAATAAAAGAGCGATATCTCTCTCGTCATTCTTTATTTTTATTGCTAACGTAGAGTCAATGACTCACCCATTTGGCAAATTTTTTTAGATCAACGAGAAATAATTTGGAAAGGAATTAGATGGAAAATTGGCAACGGAATCCAAATTTTGTTTTGGTTAGACAATTGACTAGACAATGACCATTCCTCGCTCAATCTTGATCTAAAAGTCGCCCATTTTATTACCTCCAATCACACTTGGAATGTTTATAACCTTAAGCAAATTTTACCCCAATATTCTCTCTAAAGTTCAAGGCATTCCACTGCTAATAGATGATTTGTCTGATTTACCCATATGGGGAGCCACATCCAGTGGCGGTTTTTCGGTTAAATCTGCAACTTGGATAACCCATAATCTGCTTCATGTCCCCCCTGACCCTTTAAATGGATTTGGAAGCTCCAGATCCCATCAAATTGCAGTTTTTCCTTTGGCAAATCAGCCATAAAAGTATCGGGGTTCGCGCAATGTTGTTTTCACGGAAAATAATCCAAATTTCCCTTTGTGTCTTTTGCAACCATGATATTGAAAACTATAGACCATCTTCTCTTTCACTAACCTCACGCCACTGCCCTCTAGAAACTTTCAGAACCATTAAGTGGTGTTCTCCTCCTTCTGTATTTCCTTCAGTTTTAGAATTTCTTATTGCTTTTAAACATAAAAAGGTTCTACAAAATTTCATTTTCCTTTTTTGGAGCATTTGGAAACAGAGGAACTTGGTCATTTTCACAAATGCATCATGGTGCCCCTTTCAAGTGCTCCATCGAGCACACTTTGCGCACCATGAGTGGCAAACTCGACTTCACATGGATGATTCCCGTTCTACTGGCTCTCCCTTACAGGGAGCACCCCCCTTCCCTTTCCCCTGGTCCCTCAGCTACCTCCTCCTCCACTGTTCTTGAAGTTAATTAAACTTTGATGGTTCAGCTCATGACTCATCTGCCGCATCCAGTGTCATCATTTGGGATCACTTAGGCAACCTTGTTCCCGCTACTGCTTTCAACTTGGGCCACACCAAAGTCTTCAGAACAGAGGCTACTTGGCTACACCATGGTATTCATATCGCTTCTCAATTGGGTATCAAATATATTACAATTGAAGGGGATAATCTACTAGTTGTTAACGCCATTAATAAGTGTTGGCGTTCTCCTTGGCAAATAGCCAATATTGTTGAAGATTGTCGTCTCCTCTTGCTTCATTTCGACTCGTGGCAAGTTTCTCATGTATTCTGCAAGGCAAATCGAACTGCTGATTGGATTGATAATGTCGGGCATTTAGTTACTTCTGCTTTTGATATTAATCCTTGTAATAATTCTATTTTATCTTCTATTCTTGTATCCGATGCATTAGATATTCCCCTCGCGCGGAGGGCGTTCTAATGTTTTTATCTTACCTTATTGGAAAAAAGTTTGTCGCTCGTCGTACACGTTAGATATTATTTATACAATTATAATGCAAATTTATGATCCCTAAGTTGTTCGTTTTCTCTCTATTTTCGCTCTTTTCTCTCTTCCTTTCTCAAAAACCTAGTTTTCATTGTTGGCCAAGGGGTATCCACCAATTATAAACGAACATTAAACATGAATGATATGTTTTTTTACCATGAATAATATGTTATTTTTACCTAAACTATGTGTTCTTTTTTTTAATTGTATATTCATATATTACGTGTTAAAAAAAAAACAAACCAATGTTATTTTTATTATTATTAATATTATTTATATTAATATAAATAATAATAAAAATATTATTATTATTATTATTATTGAAAGTTATGATATTAATAAAATGATAGTAGTAATAGTAATACTAGTGATGAAATACAAAGTAATAAACCTATTAGTAATAATATATTTTTATAAAAGATAACTTTAGATCATATCATATCATATCAGATCAGGAAAAATAAGTTCAAATCAAATCACTAAAAAATAATTCCAATAGCATATTTGAAAATTCCAATAGCATATTCCAGTGACAGAGAAGAAGCTGAATTTGAAAATCCTAGTAGATGTAAAAGCCAAGAAAGTGGTGTTTGCAGAAGTAGGAAAGGACTTTGTGGATTTCATCTTTCACATTATGTCATTACCCCTTTATTCCATCACAAAAGTGCTGAATGAGAAATCTGGCATGGTGGGTTGCCTTGGAACACTCTATAAAAGTATTGAATCTCTAGGGGATCAGTACTAGTGTACTACGAGCCAGGTCTCAACAAAGATGCAGTGCTGAAGCCAAGATCTGCCTTTGTTGTACCACCAACGTCAACATCGTCAACACCAGGATATGTGAAATGGGCTGAGAATTATGTGGTGATTGATAATCTGGATGTTAAACCCATGTCCATCACCCTCATCAGATCGCTTGTCAAGGATTTTGATTATTTGGAGGAGAAAGAAGTTGAATTTGGTCTTGAAGAGGTATTTACTATTTAATTAATCACTAACCAAAATAATGTAGTGCTTTTTTTTCTTGTATGAATGGTATACTTGATGAAATTAAGTAGATAGGAGTAATAATGTTTCATTTGGTTGCCTGGTTTGTTTTGCCAGGGACTAACACTGCTGAAAGCATCTCTGGAGAAACAAGATGTGCTGACTACTGTGTTCCTTGGAAAGAAGATTTAATATCTTATATGTTGATGTCTTGCTGGAACTTCCATCTAAGTTTTCACTAGTACTAGCTCCTTTCTAGTTCTAGTAGTATTTACTTGTGTTTTTACTTTTATTCTATGTTCTGTCATCTTAATTTGTGTTTTTGTGATTTCAAAAAGAAAGTTACCCTCACTGGTTTACGTATTTCATGGTGTAATTTCAACACTACTGTTACGAGTACCTTGTCATTTCATCTAATATTCTAATCGATCCATGGCGTGACTTAGGTTTGAGTAAATCGGGTCTGTTATATTTGATCTAGTTATTTGGATGTTAGATTTGAAAATTCATTATATTGTAAACTTTCCATCGGAAAATGGAAAACTGGATACCGGATTGCCAGTATATTCGATGTACTAAGGCTTTTAGACACGAACTCTTAACTTTAATGAATCCGTATTTCACCAAAAAAAAAAAGTATATTCAATGTAATAGATCAATTTCAGTCCACAAAATATTTTAGTACATAAATTAACAATTCATTTCATCACAAAAAAGGATGATAAAAATTCGAATTCAAACATTTTTAATTTTAGTTCATATGGTTCCATCAAAAATTTAGCCCAATCAAATTGGCCCTATCTTCACTAGTTTACCTCACTACCATTGACAATTAGAGGTGGCAAACGGGTCATACGTGTCGTGTCATATTCGGGCCAGCTTTGCATTTGGGTTGGGTCGGGTCCATTCAGATTTGGGCCCGTGAACTTTAACTCAAGTAACTGGAATAGTTCCAATAGCAAATATGGAATAAGTCTAGAATTTTAACCCCAAATATTCGCATATATACTCTCATAGATTTTAGTCAAGATTCATAATCAAGAATTTTGTTCTACGTTTGTTTTCCGTTTATATTTCTAGTGTTTATATTAGTTACATAGTTTTGGAGTAACATTTGTTCTTTTACCTTAATATTTTGGATTCATGGTGTCACACACTCACACTATCATGTGATATTTAGACTTTGCTCTAGATTAAAAGCTTTTATATATGTTTCTTTATATATTTCTATTTGGATTAAAAGCTTGTAAACTTTAGCTTTTATGCTTCTTTATATATTTCTATTTGTTTTTTTTTTAATGTTCGTGGTCGGGTTCAGGTCATAGTTTTGTGCCACTTCGGGTCGTGTTATGTTCAATTAGTATTGTTTTCGGGTATGAGACATATCTACACAATATTATTTTAGTTTTCGGGTCACTTCGAGTCTAGTTGTTCGTCGGGTTATTTTGGGTTTCAATTCTATTACGTGTTGTTGCTTTCGGGTGAAATTCATCACAGAAAGAGTATCAGAGACAGGTCCATTTTGCCGCCTCTAACAACTAACTAAAAAACATCTACAAAATATATTCACATACTCCATTTCCAAGTATATATGAGAGTATGTTTACCAAACAAACAATATCTCTACTCAATAATAGTTACCCCAATTAAATTGGCCCGTTCTTCTAGGTGTACATTCTGTAAAATGATCCCGTTAATTTAAGAACTTATAACAAACTTACACCTTGATTGGTGTTATTAGCTAATATTCCCGTTGTTTCTAAAAGATTGTTACACTTTCACTTTCAGTTTTTACCTTGATTGGTGTTATAAGCTAATACTCTCTATGTTTCCAAAAGATTGATACACTTACTTTTCATTTTTTACGCATGTCAATGCAAAACTTTGCAGTTTACATATTGAATATCAATTAAAAAATATCTCTAGTTTTGTATGTGTGAATACTGAAAAAATGTCGAAGTGTAACAATGAAAAAATCCGGAGGTAGTAGTTAGTTATTGCATATAGTTTTTACTTTTAGTGGTTATTTGGTATACATGGGAATTTAATTCCCATAGGAAGTTCTGTCTCCTAGGAAGTTATTTCCCTTATGTAATCCCTAGGAAACTGACTATTGTGTTTGGTTGACATTAAGAAATTTGTATAGTATTTCCCATGAATTGATGTGAGAATTTTGAATGACCAAGAGAGTGGGTGAATAAATTCCCATGTTTTGTGGGAATATCAATCCCGGGATTATTCATTGCCCCCATTTTTTCCACTTCTTGTCAACCAAACAACTATCCAAATCAGAAATTCATGAGATATTTTATTGCCTACATATTTAATTATATACCAAACAACCACTTAGTGAGTAACATCTAAAAAATAATGAGAGAGAAAGACCAGAGAGAACTCGCCCTTAAGGCACAAAACCCCCCTCCCCCGTGGACTCTAGCGCCGCCTCCGGTCTGCAAGAAACCTCGAGTCAGTCGCCTCCCCTTCTCCTGCCTGACCCCCTCCCGCTCCCACCGTCACCATCAACTTCCCCACCCATGCCCTTATTCAAAAAAAATTCAGCCAAGTCCTAGCATCGGGTTCCCCCCCTTTGGCTATAACTCAAATAACTATCCTACCCCAAATCTCCTTTCCATCATCCCTCTCCCCCCGGGAAAATAGTGATGATGGAACCATATTTATACCCATCTCAGATGAAAAATACAAAGCCCTTAGCGAACCGTGGCTCCTAGCCGTGATTGTTAAATTGGTGGGTAAGTCCTTTGCAAGGGAGTTCCTTGCAGCCGAGCTAAAGAAAATATGGAACCTCCCCTCTTTACCCATCTTAACTGCGTTAGGAAGGGGTTTTTATACGTATAAATGCCAATCTATGGAAGAAAAAATATCCATCCTTTTGAATGGACCGTGGTTAGTCCAAAAATTCCTTCTATGGACCCAAAACTGGGAACCTGGTTTTCGCCCTTCAACGAATATTCCAAAGGTGGGGGCTGCGTGGGCCAATCTTCATGAGCTTCCTGTTGAGTTCTGCGAAACAAACATGCTTGTAACCATTGGAAGAGCCATGGGAAAGCTATTAAAAGTAGATAGTGCCACTTCTCAAGGGGAAGGTCGTCGGTATGCGAAGTTGTGTTTGCTTGTAGAGGAAGGGAAGAAACCACCTAGTGGGTTATGGCTGGGAAAATTTTACCAAGCTATATCCTTCGTAGAGGGTCCATGGTACTGCTCTCGGTGCAATACCTTTGGTCATAGTGAGAACAATCAAAAGCAACACCCTGCGGTGCAGAGTTCCTCCAACCAAGGTCAAGCTTCGACGTGGGAGACAGTCCGTGGCAAACAGGGGGAAAATCCACCACAAAGTCAACTCAAAAAAGGTGCCCCACCAGTCCCCAAAAGGTGGACACTAAAAAAAGGCCCACTTGGAGCTGCTGCTACTAACGGGACCGAGGAAACTTCTGTGGCACATCAAGTCTACAAACCTAAGCCGTCAAATCACATCCTCGAAAATGATATCCTCCAAAAACAAAATCCTTTCACCATTCTCCAGCAAATGTCTGAGCAAATCCCTGATCTTCCTTCACCATCCTCCAATCACAACTCGAAAAGTGGGGCCTTGGGGTTCACTTCACCCCCTATCCCTGCTTCCCTTTTACCTCCCCTTCTACCCACGCCAACTTCCTCTCTCCATCCAGTTACTCCACTCAAAGAACTCACCTTACCCCTCCCAAAAAATGTTCCCTCGATTCCCCCACGAATTCTTCCAGAACCGGATCCCTCCTGTAGTCCGGTCCGACCTCACCCCCCCACCTCTGTCTCCTCCGTCATCAGAGGGATCTCTGCCCGCCTCTCCCTCTCGCTCCCCCCCGCATTTAGTGAGGAGGGATTGGAGGTTTCCTTGCATCCTAGACCGACCCATGCTTCCCCTTTTACCCGACATCGATCAGCGGACAGTTTATTATCTCAGCCAAGAGGGCGAGTTTTTGAACGAGTTATCGTTGGGGGAAGTAAAAGCCATTATCCTGAACCCAAGTCAAGTTTCACGAAAATTCGAGGGACTTATGATGTATCATAATGGAGTTATAGAGCCCGCTCATTTTCCCCGCTTCCAAGATACAACTCTCCCCAAGGTTCCACGGTTAGTGCTACAATGGCTACTCCAAAAAGAGGTAGGAGTCGAGGACGAAGAGAGAGAGGCGTTGCATCGGTTCGGTCCATGGCTCGACCCGCAACCATTCATTCTACAGGAACGCACACGCTTCCGTCTAAAATTCGAGACCCTCGAGTGGACATCGACTGCCAACTCCACCACGGTCATAGAAATGAATCTCCTACCTATGTTGAAACAAATGACTCTCAATCTCAACTGGCTAGGGGAAAACGAAGGAAGACACCAAAGCACCACCACAATGATAGTCCGCCCGCAAAGACAAAAATGGATGTGCCCAATGACCGGGGAACTAGTAAACCCGTGGGGAGAAAGGCAATCGGGTGTCATCAAGGCACTCAAGAAAAAACCTCACCTACCGTATAATATGTCAGTCCTTTTTTGGAATGCGCGGGGCTTAGCGCGAAGCACTTTTAAGCCAAACCACCTTCATCATTGCCCATAATCGACCGGATGTTCTTGTTCTAGCTGAGACTAAAACTACCCGAAATCACACAGCCGAGATTGTTGGGAGTTTGCCCTTTGACTCGTGGTTTCTTGTGGACCCTATTGGCTACGCAGGGGGCATTTTGATTTTGTGGAATTCGGCTCGAGTGAATATCCACATTATCAACCATAATGCCCAAGGAGTCCATGCTTTGGTGGAGGTACAATCTCAATCTCCTTTCTTCCTTTCTACTATATATGCAAGTCCTAAGTTTCATTTACGAAAACATGTGTGGGATGATTTGTATGATGTTTCGAAAACTGTTAGTATGCCGTGGCTAGTAATAGGTGACTTTAATGAAGTCATGTTTCAATCCGAAAAATGGGGTGGTAACTTGATTAACAACAAACGAACTGACTTGTTTAAGCACTCTATGAACTTGTGTCAATTGATTGATCTTGGTTTCAATGGCCCGAAATTCACGTGGACTAATAAAAGGAAGGTGAACCCAATCTTCGAGAGACTGGACCGTGGGCTTGGGAATGGTGAATGGCTTGATAAGTTCCCTAACTCTAGCATATGGCACTTACCCCGTATCACCTCCGACCATGCCCCAATTATTTGTAAGTTAGACAATCCTGCTCCGAGTGTGGGCCCAAAGCCCTTTCGTTTCGAACCCATGTGGGTTCAGGATCCATCCTTCGAAAAAATTGTACAAGAGTCGTGGGCCAGTGTGAGTGAAGATATAGGGTATAAATTGGAAAAAGTAGGTGAGGATCTTTCTATGTGGAATACCAATGTCTTCGGTAATGTGTATGCAAAGAAAAAGCGCCTCCTGGCTCGCCTGAAAGGAATTCAAAACTATATACAATTCAACCCTAACTCCCTTTTCCACCTTAATCTTGAAGAATCCCTCCAAAATGAGTTCATCGATGTTCTGTTGCAAGAAGAGTGGCTTTGGAAAGCAAAGAGTAGGCTTGAGTGGGTGACCCAAGGGGAGAGGAATACAACCTTTTTCCATCGCTCTGTGCTAATTAAACGACAGCAAAACTCTACTAGATGTCTTAGGGATGCCAGTGGAAATCTCATTTCGAACCCGGAGGAGTTGAGTCAATTAATTAGGAACTTCTATGTTAGCTTGTACACAACGGAAAAATACCTATCTCCCTGGACCCACCTCTATAGGCAGGATGATAATATTGACATTTCTTACCCTCCTTCAGACCATGAGATTAGGTTAGCTCTATTTGCCATGAAACCTTTAAAAGCCCCTGGGCCCGACGGCTTCCACTCTATCTTCTTTCAAAAGCAGTGGCACACAGTTGGCCCAGCGATTTGTGCATCAATTAGGAATTGGTTTTACAAGAAGGATATTCCCACTTACTTAGGTCAAGCGCTTATTTGTCTAATTCCTAAACAGCAGAATCTAGAGAGTGTAAAGCAGCTTAGGCCTATAAGTTTATGCAATACAATTTATAAGTTGGTCACGAAAGTGCTTGTTAATAGGATGAAACCCCTCATTCCCTCTTGGGTCTCTCAAAACCAAAATGGGTTTATAAAAGGGAGGGGAACGGAGATAAACTTGGTCGTTGCCTCTGAAATTCTCCATGCCATGAATAAAAAGAAGGGGAAGTTTGGGTGGTTTGTGCTCAAGGTAGACCTTGAGAAGGCCTATGACCGCTTAGAGTGGGATTTTATTAGAGAAAGCTTGGCTATCCAAAATGTGTCTCCAAAGTCCATCGATCTTATCATGAATTGCATAAACAAAGCTAGCTCGGCCGTCTTGATTAATGGGAAAAAATCTCATACCTTTCATCATTCGAGAGGATTAAGACAAGGGGATCCGATGTCACCCTTCCTCTTTAACATTTGCCTAGAATATCTCACAACTTTCATAAATGAAGCATGCCTAGATAAATCATGGACCCCCTTTTGGGTAGGTAAGGATAAGGTGCCTATTTCCCATCTTCTTTTTGCAGATGACCTTCTAATCTTTGGCCGAGTGGACAAAAATACTTCCTTTAAAGTGAGAGAAATCCTCCATACTTTTTGTAACCTGTCGGGCCAAAAGATAAATGAAGACAAGAGTAGACTTGATTTCTCTCCTAATACCCCAAAGGAGCACCGAAACCTTCTTCAGAATACCCTAAATATCAAAGAGAGTGAGAATTTAGGCTTATACCTAGGGCTTCCCCTCTCTCACAAACGTCCGAGCCGCAGAGATGTCCAGTTTGAGGTTGACAAGGTCAGGAATAAGCTAGCCATGTGGAAATCCAACTTACTGTCTAGGGCCGGGAAACTCACTCTAATTAAGTCCTCAATGAACTCCATCGCTTCGTACTATATGCAGGTGACTAAAATGCCAAAAGCTACCCTTATCCAGTTAGACTGAATCTGTAATGATTTTTTATGGGGGGAGGTTGAGGGCCGAAAGAAACTTCACCTAGTTGGCCAGGCTCACTCCTTTCTCCCAAAGCATAAGGGAGGGCTTGGCATTCGGAGCCATGTAGACTTAAACCATGCTATGCTTGTCAAGCTAGGGTGGAAACTGCTTGAGTGGGAAAATAATTTAGCTAAAGAATGTATAACATCGAAATATGTTCGCGGGGGGGCCCGTGTTGATTTTAAGAAGGGCTCTCAAGTTTGGAAGAACATCGGAAGTGTTTTTTCCACCCTCCAGTCAAGCAAAGTATGGAGGATAGGAAGAGGGCATAGCATTAACTTTTGGTTGGATGATTGGTTAGGAATTGGACCAATTAGAAAATGGGTTTATGGGCCGTTTAAGATGGGAGAAGATACGCTCACACTTGGTCATGTCATTAAAAACAACCGTTGGGATCTAGATGATATCTCTCTCCCCCTCCCCGATTTTATCATGGATCGAATCTTGTTTCTTTGTATTCCCGATCCTTCTGAGCAAGACCACTCCTATTCTTCCTTTGTGTTTAAAGGTAAGGTTTCTCTTTCAAGTGTGTATGAAAGTATAATAGGGCCTAGGCATGCGAAGCTAGGGGGTGATTGGATTTGGAAAATGAATGTGCCTCCTAAACTCCGTTTCTTTTTTTGGCTTGTTTGGTGGGATCGTATCCCCCACCGCCAGTTACTTCACGTAAGGCACATCACTCAGGACTCTACTTGTCCTTCTTGCCCCGGTGGAGAAAACGCGATCCATGTTCTGAGGGATTGTGTCAAAGCCCGCCAAGTTTGGGCTGTTTTCCCTCTCCCGCAGGGTTTTTGGGACCTTCCTGATGTAGGTGCCTGGTTGAAAAATAGCGCGAGTTATAGTATAGAGTTTAGAGGCTCCAGTTGGGATACGTTGTTTCCTTTTATTTGTTTTGAAATATGGAAGAACCGTAACTATATTGTCTTTGAGAGGGATCAAGCCACTTCCCCGGATAACATGGTGGGTAAAGCCCTCCTCCTTGATAAAGAATATCGCGCTGCGGTTAATCAACCTTTAAACCTCCCTGATCCGAAATCTAGGCCCTCGCAGTGGATTAACCTTCCTCCCCCCGGGTTCATGTGAATGTCGATGCGTCCTTCGTCGATATTGAAACCAAGTCCAGTTGTGCAGGTGTCATACGTGATAGGCAAGGTGGTTGGTTTAACGGTTTTCATTGTTTGGTATATGCTACTAACTCCCTTCACGCAGAATTGCTAGCCATTCGGCATGGGCTTCGTGTGGCGAGTGAGGCAAATTTTTCACATGTGGCTTTGCACTCGGATTGCAAGCAGGCTACTGACCTCATTAACAGTATGGATGATTTACAGGAAGATATTTATAGTCACATAGTTATGGATTGCAGGGAGCTGCGGTATTACTTTCAAGAGACGAAGATTATATTCGTTAGCCGAAAGAACAATCGCGTAGCGGATACTTTAGCCAACGCGGGTAGAAATGGGGCTTACCCCCTTAATGTAATCAGGCATTTTCCCCTTCCCCCTAACTACTGTACTGAATTACTATTATCGGATTGTACTAGGCTTTTTGCCTTAAACGTTTAATTTAATGTTACCATGGTTCACCAAAAAAAAAAAAAAAAACAACCACTTAGTTTCTTATAAGCATATTTATATCATTTTTCATCTTTCTTTGAAAGAAATTTGTATAACTTAATTTGGTTAGCAGAATTTGGGAAATGACACTTTCTAAGAAGTTCCTTCTCAAAATATGGAGGAAGTTAACCTATGGATCCTGAATACTTGATATACTCTGGAACTCGAATCAAATTAACAAGTAAAATGCACAATTCCCCATAGTTTTGATCTGATCAAATCAAAGTAAAAGCAAATTAAAAGAAGTTTTTTTTTTTTTTTTTTGGGGGGGGGGGAGATTTGTCAAGTATAGAGTCCTTCAGTATTTATTCATTTGTTTGCCTTATCATATATCAGTAATTATGAAGCAAACTCCAACAAATTATTTTTTGCTTGTTTATGTGAGGTCATTCAATCAATTACTAAATTCAGTTACAAATTACAGAGTATATTCAAATTCTCGAATGGTACAAGATAGACGAATTGAGTCACTCGAGAGTAGTCCTGATAAATGATCTAATTATGGTTATGCAATTTTGAACAGCCGTTTCATATTTCAGAAGTTTAAATTTTAAGAAGGGTACATGAAGGGAGCATGCAATTATGCAAATATAAGTCACTTAACGAGTAATTAGCACCATAATGTCTCTATAATCTATATATATATGAACTCAAAACTCTTTACTTCCATCTCTAGCAGTACTATATTAGATTTATCATGACGACAACGAGGAAGGTGAGTATGAAGCTCCTGATAGATGCAAAGGCGAACAAGGTTTTATTTGCGGAAGCCAATAAGGAACTTGTGGATTTCCTCTTCCACATACTGTCTTTACCTGTAGCAACCATAATCAAACTCCTCGGTGTTAAAGACATGGTTGGTTGCCTAGGTATGCTTTACAACAGCATCGGTTCTTTGAGTACTGACTACTTGCAGGCTAAATTTGCTAAAAAATCAGTTCTGAACCCAACAACTGCTGCTAGTGTCCCTTTATTGTCGCTTAATGATGCTCCACAAACCTATTCAATGATATACTATAGATGCAACTCATCTGCTAACCATTCTTCATCGTTTCGTTATTATGATGATGATGTATATGATCATAATGAAGGTCACGAGAAGTGTCGTGACTATGTGACTGACAACCCAGACGCAGAATGTCCTGGTTGTGGTAAAAAAATGTGTACTAAGATGAGCTTTGTTGCCTCGAAAAGTCCATCGAAGTCGGTGAGTTGGAATAGTAAAACTGATGGATATGTTAAGGGGGTGGTGACATTTATGGTGATGGATAATTTGGAAATTAAACCCATGTCCACCATTGCTAGTATCACTCTCCTTAACAACTTCAATATCAGTGATATTTCATCTCTGGTTGAGAAAGAGGTTCAGCTTACTCTTGATGAGGTAATAATCCTATTATCTGATTTTTTTTTTTTTTTTTTTTTTTTTTTTTTTTTTGGTGAACAAACGGACATAAAATTAATTAAGAGTCTCCAACAATAACGTCATTACAATCCGAGATGTACTCAAACATGCAACAAGGGGAAGGGGTAGAGAAAATCCTAGTTACATTCATACAATCATCCGATTTGTAAGCTTCCTTCGCAAGGCAATCCGCAACCTTGTTTCGCAATCTAGAAACGTGCACAACCCGTACCTCGCTAAACCTGCTCTGGAGCTCCCTGCACTCATTTACTATGTTTGTGTACATGTCCACTCCCGAAGGCTGCTTGTAGAGCAGCTGGGTAGCCAGGAGACTGTCCGAAACACAACAAACATCTAACAAATGGTTTGTTTCTCTGTATTCGTCTTCTATTTGATTGCATAATGATTTGTTGGATGTTGCTGCTACATGTTTTGTAGGGAGTAGCAATCCTGAAAGCGGCCTTGGAAACCCAAGCAGTGCTGACTACTGTCTTCCTTCTAGGAAAGCATTAGTTCTATAGACATTGACACATGATGCTTAATAAGCGTTAGAAATATTTTGTTTCGGACGAATACATCTACGACGGCGGATATGGTTGCTGTTTGTTTTTGAATTTGTATGCGGTTTGCCTTGTGCTTCCAACTTCCAAGATCAAATAAAATGAGCTTTGTATGGTGTTTGCTTTACAACATTATTATATCATGTAGCCGTGGTTCAAAATTACCTAATATACCAATCAATTTTGAAGTTCAAGAAACTAAGAATAGAACTGAAGAAAGTGGAAACCATAAAAAATACTTCATGGATTCATGGCCGAGGTTAATGTTATTATGTCTTGATCAGCTGAAGTGAGATCAACTCGCCATTTATCAATGACGAACTAGAGGATGAACAACTTAGAATAATCGTCTCGATTAATGTTTTGTTCTTTTGGGCTGAACTGAAGTAAAAATGTGAGAGAAAGATAGTTGAGCTAAAGTGAATTGAACTCACTGTAATAAAAGAACCGGGCCTAATTGTCTAATCCTCTTATCAAATACTCCCTCCGTCCCATAATGTAGTCTTTCATATTCCTTTTTGGATGTCCCAAAATGTGGTGTCTATTTTCTTTTATATCAATTTGTTTGGACTAAATTAACCTTAATCTCTATACAAATTTCCAAAATACCTTTATTTTTCTTTGAAAATATGTGCCCCTATTTATTGCTTTACACCATTCCAAGAAAAATTTATTACTTATTGATTTTTTTTAAAAGAAAAAAATATCATGAACTAATTCCAACACAAATTACCAAAAAAGCACTACATTAAATATAGGGAAATTTTCTCAGGTACATCTAAGATTTGACATAATTCTTACATTACCCCTCACATTTGGGGAATTCTTCATATACCCCGAACTTTATGTTTGGGCTCAAGATACCTTTATGATCCCGGACCGATCTTACCTGGGATCGCAAATCCTAAGTTTGTCTATGAAGAGCGGATCGGATTGTATTACTTGTCTATAATAGATTTCTTACGTGTAATACTAATCGATAGAGCCTCATTGATAAGTGCTACAAGATCTCGTACATTGGAACCCATGGTGATGGACCCGATGCGTCAATTGGGCAAATACGCCCGTAGTGACTAGGGTGGATATCTCGTATCCGAAAACTAGCGGTTCGCCCCCGTCAATCCCCCATGGCCCAAATAACTCAAATTTCTCCCATGAATGATCGTGAGAGAACCCTAACGCAGTTAGTTTTTTTTCTCTCCTATTCATCTTCTTCATCTCTCCTCCCACCATCTTCCATTAATGACATTCGAAACCTTCAATTTTCTCTTTCTCCTTTCCATCTTCATCTTCATCTTCCTAAATTCTTCCTAAATTCTCAAAAATGAAAATCCATCTTAAATTGATTCCAACACTCAATACAACAATTTAACACATTAATCAAAATTAAAAACAACAACAATTAATTGACTTAAACATAATTGAATAAGTAAAAACACAAATAAAGTCAGAAAACTAAAATCTAACTAATAACCTAAAGGATTGAGTCAATGATAGTAATACTCCCGCAAGTTTCGTAGCTAATATTAGCAGCCCAACTATGGCCATTATTCAGCACATGAGGAGAGAGAAAAAGTGGAAAGAAAAAAAATGGCAGAAGAAGATGAAGATAAATTTTAATTTTTAGAAGTTAGGAAGATGAAGATGGGGAGGAGGGAGAGAAAAGTGAAGGTTTAGAATGTCATTAATGGAGGATGGTGGGAGGAGAGGAAAAAAACTGACGGTGTTAGAGTTCCGTCATTAGGAAGGATATCTTGAGCCAAACACAAAGTTCAGGGGTATATGGGCATGAATTCAGTTTTTGTTGAGAAACTGAAATTCAATCTCCCACCTTAAACAAACTCATGCCCAGATTTTACGGTTCGATCTCCTAGATCTTGTGTATTTAATTGACTAAATTAATTTGGATCATTAAACTGTCAGTTATTGTTTTGTGGGTTAATAATTTAGCGTATCCATGGTGAGATAAGAGAAAGGAGAGAAAATGGCAGGAGAGAGATGGGAGAATTTTCATTAAACTGTGAGCACGTGACATTCAACCTGCTACAACAGGTTGCTTACCTGTTGAGCCCTATAAAAATCACAAGATGATAAACTTGGTACCTACCGTGAATAATCCATAATTAGGACTTATAAAATAAAATGGTTAATAGTTGAGCGTTCTCTTATCAATTTTTCCAAAACTTTATGATTAAACAAAAATATAAAATGGCAACTTTTTGTCAAAAAGAACACATGTGATCTCTGCCAAAAAGTAAAATTTTGCGTCGATTTGTGTGTCCCGTTCAGCTTTTCCCCCAAAAAGTACAATTGATTATTTATAAGAACCTCTATTTGTGTGTTCAAAATACTTATTATAGATAAATCAACCCCTATTTATGTGTGTAATACAGTTGTTGTTGTTAAACTAACCGCTGTTTATGTATGTAGATATGTTGAAATGACAATATTGTCCTTATTTATTTCTGTGACTATGTGAGTGGACAAAGTGCCTGCTCACTTTGAGCGCTTTATCATTTCTCAGTGAAAGAATTCTACATGATGATGGCATAGTTTAGTTGGTGTGGCTATGCCACGTTTAGTTATTCAGTGCATTTTCTTTTTTTTTTTTTCTTTTTTGGGTCATGTCTAATTAATTAAATATTTTTAATTAATTAGATTTATGCATGGTGTTTAATTTGTTTTGACTGGGATTAGCAATGTTGAGAGCTTCATTAAAGACCAAACATGTTCTGACTACTGTCTTCCATGGAGCTACAGATCAGAGCTTATTGCGTCGATATCTTCGACGAATCGGTCGCCTTTTTTGTTATTTCTTGCTGATCGTTGTACTCTCTGGTCTCATTCATGAGTTTAAGGTTTTGAACTTAAAAGTAGTTGTTGGATAGATAATTTCTGGGTTCCTGAAACTTGAAAGTTGGTATAAGTAAGCCAGTAGTGATTAGTGAATTGTGGACTGATTTTGTATTTGGGTTTTGGTCTGCTCAATTTGCATGTTTTGACTTCTGGGCATCATCTACGTCCAAGTATCAAGTTTCAATTGAATTTCAGAGAAATCTATCTAGTTAGCTAGATGTATTGTGCAATCGTTCTGGAGTATGATATATCATATATCTAGGGTATATAACAACCTTATCTTCCCCATATGCGTTTAGCTATGAATATAAGATATTATCTATGATTCACAATACATGTACCATTTGTTTTTGTTACGTACTCTAATACGTTTTTTGCACATTAATATCTCTGACTGTATATAAGTAAAAATTATAAAAAATTGATATTTGGAATTCTCGGGTAGAGACGAATTTGACAAGCTTTCATTTAATTATGTTTTTCTTACATAATGGTGAAAGAAAAATTGCTAAAGTTTAAAATATTATAATTTGCCAACAAAATTTAATAAACTAAAGGATGCAACCTATGCAAATAACAAGTTATATGTTATAGTGCTCCATTATTTTTAATTAACTATTATGTTTGACTTTTTCAATTTAAAATGCAATAATTTGAACGTAAATATCTTGAAAAATAATAAAACTTATCAAACTCTAACACATTGAAATTATACTATGAGATGAAGTGATGAACTAAGAGCTTAGTCATGATGTTTTAAGAAATCAAAATCAAATATTTGTAATTTTGACCCCAAAATCAAATACGCCAAATTGACGAGGAAGAAAGGAGAAGTGATAACTGTGTGGAAGATGCTACAACATCTAAGATTTTATAGATGGAAGACATAAGATTTAAGAGTGTTGACAATTTGGTGGAATACTATAAAACAAAAGTACGCAAGTGGATTAAACGAAAAATATGTTTATTACGATTTTATCTTTTTTTTAAGAGTTATTACGATTTTATCTTATTGTAACTGATTGAGAGTATGAAACAATCCAAATATATTTCTTGTTTAAATAAATTAAAATAGGTTGAATAGTTATCGAAAAAAATAAGGAAAATTAAATTTTAATAATTCAACATTTAAGCGGTTTTCTTAAAATAATACCACTTACAAATTACTTTTACATAATCTAACCTTTTACTGATGTCTTCTCATAATGCTATTAGGTGACTTGTTAGGTAAATTTTGTACTCTGCCTTCCCTTCTCTCTCTTCTTTGGTCTGTCTGTGCTACTACTCTGCACTGCTACCTCCACGGTGTTCTAGCATTCCACACGACGAATTTTTTCGGTGTCCCTTCTCTACTCTACTAATCTGCTCTGATCCTCTATACGTTGGAGTTATCGTTTGTTCCTGTCACTGCCCCCGCAGTATGCCTCTTTCTCCTCTTGCCTACTTCACCTCGCGGGCGTTGTGTCAGTGCTTATGACGACACTCTAGTGAAGCTATGGTTGTTGTTGTAAGAGTCTAATTAAACTAATATGAAATAACTTAGAGAGGGGGGTTTTCTTAAAGTTGAAAAAATGGACATACCAACATGAGTGTGACACTAACAAGGAGATCATAGATGCCTATTTGTCAAAGGACCAACTCAACCAAAAGCTTAAGCTGATGGTTGAGGCCCCAGGAATAGATTTATACTCTATCACGCCCCCTCACGCAAGAGCCCTCTAGGCTTGAAGTGTGGATGCAGCACAAGTCTCCCTCATACCTGGCGCTAAATATTCCACTGAGAAATGAGGGGTGGATGAGATTTGAACCCGTGACCTTTTTATCACGTTGGCTCTTGATACCATGTCAAAGGACCAACTCAACCAAAAGTTTAAGCTGATGGTTGAGGCCCCAGGAATAGATTTATACTATATCACTATTCTAATGTGGTATTTCATTGCAGGGAACTGAGCCAATCCTTCTTCGAGGTCTGGTTCGTATTTGGAAAGCGTGAAGATAACCAACTAGCTGATGCGTTGGCGAAAGTTTGTAGGAAAAATTTGGATTATTTTAAGAAAATACTCCCAATAGTTTGGATTATTCTAGAATAACCCATAGTTGGGATTATTTTGAGCGGAACGGTGATAGTTTGGATTATTCTTGTCAATTTTTCCTTAAGAATATTCCAAAAAAAACGATGGGATTTAAAAAATGTTCCAGAAATCAGCTAACCTTCCAGGGTTGCTGAGAAAAACCAGAAGATAATAAATTTCATTCTGCAGAAAATATTCAAAAGAAATAATAATCAGTTCAAAAGAATTAAAACAATGATTAGAAAAGGGATCAAATGCAGATATAATCAGTATATGGCAACGTTATAAGATTTTCAGCATACAAAAGCAACAAAATGATGAAAACTCTAGTATTAATTTAAGTGTCCAAGGCTCCAAGCTATGTAAAGATATTCTTTTGTCACAACAGCTCACAATTAATGAATTAATCATACCATGAATGACAAAACCGGTTAAATTAAGGTGCCTCTAATTGGCCAAAAACACACAAATTAAGGTGCCTTTTTTCTTTCTTTTTCTTTTTGAAGCAAATTCAGCAAATTTCAAGCATTAAAATGAAACCTAAGAAGTTGATTTCTAACTTACAACAACGGAAGCAAAAGAGTAGAGTGGTGAAGAGCATAATATCATTCAGTGATTCACAAACCTTAACACAATCCTTTGAATTCAAACCCTCATTCAAATCCTGCAATTCCATACACAATCAAACTGAAAACTCTCATAATACGATAATCATTCCTAACATCAAATGTATTACTCTTCATAAACAATCGAAATTTAACAAATATACATATAAAATCTAAAGTAAGCAATTAGTTCTCAAAATCGATACAAACAACAACACTTTCTTTTCAACACTACGACAATTAGATGTCACAGACTCATTGCTAATGTTGAACTTTATCTCACAGACTCATTGCTAATGTAAGAAATCAACAAGCAAATTTTACCAACGGCACCATCACCAACTGTAACACATTTTATGAACCTCGAAGCACTCATTTTTCCGAAAAAAAAAACTCCAACGAGAATGATCGGGTGGCTGAGATTGGATGAAGATTGGATGGCTGAGATGTTCAGTTGCTTTGGAACAGTGAATTTCAAGTAAATGTGACCCATATCACTATTGATTTGCAAAGTAGCAACATTTGCTACTTTTAAAAGTTATGGATTATGGAATCACTATTGATTTGCAAAGTAGCAACATTTGCTACTTTTAAAAAGTTATGGATATGGATTATGGATTATGGATTATGGAAAGGCAAAGCAAAGTAAATGACGCGTGAGAGAGTGAAAAACCAGATTTCACTACCCTCCTTCTCTGTGTCTTAGCTTCCTCCCTGTTTCAGGTTTCATCGTCTTTCTCTCTCCTCTTTTTTTGTTTTCTTTTTTCAATTTAGTTTATGATTTTGCCTTTTGATTTCATATTTGTGAGTTTTATTTCTGTTCGTATGCGTAATTGATCTGGATTTTTGGAGTTGTTATGTATTATTTGGTTTTATCTTTCGATTTTTTAGGTGTTCAATACGAAAGAAATCAACGGATTTGTTGGTCCCATTTAATGGCTGGCTTTCAGCCATCGATTTGTTGGGTTTTGTTTTATAGCGTTTCTGGGTTTGTATCATTGTATGCATAGTTAAGAGGAGAGAGAAAATAAAACCCAAAAGAAAGTTTTGGCCTCTCAGTTGGTTATGTGGTGTGCTTCGTCCTTCTCGCAGGAGGTGCTGGATAGTTAAATAGCATAATTGCTAGCTATGAGACGGGGTTTGATGAAGGCCAAGGCTATGGGAGTTCGCATGGTGGTGATGGAAGGTGATAACGTCAATGTTATTAATGCTTTGAAGAATCGTGATAGTGGAGCGAGTATCTTTTTTCTCATCTTAGAAGACATTTTTCATTTAGTTAATGATTTTGATTTAGTTGTTTGGTCGTTTGTTAGGCGTAGTGGAAATAAGGTTGCACATTCTCTAGCTCATCTTCTCTCCTCGGAAGTGGGTGATTGTTTTTGGGAAGATGATTTTCCTTGTTGTGTTGTTATTGGTGCTCGCTCTGATTTAGAAATATAATTTTCCCTTTGTTGGTTTTTCCTCAAAAAAAAAAAAAAAAAAAAATTCCCTTTCTTATCTGTTTAACATTTCTGAGTTTCTTTCATCTTTATTATTGTTTGTTGTTCAGGAATTACTTTCAAGTTTTGATTTTTAGTTTGTATTATTAGTTGGGTGATTGGGTTTATTGGTTGATTGTGGATTTTATTTGGGTGGTGTTTAATTTCTCTTGTGTATAATTTTTTTGTTAATGTGATGAGTGTTTTAGTGTTTTTTTTTTCTAAATTTTTTTATCCGAATGCCCGATGTCCGTATTTTGTCCCCCCAATCTGAGAATACTGGCTCCGCCACTGACGTATACCATTACTCCACTAGACACTAGTGAGAGGAGTATGGCAGGTATCCAGATGCAGCTGAACTTGAAGTTGTTGGTAGACACAAAGGCCAACAAGGTTCTATTTGCAGAAGCAGGAAAAGAGGTTGTGGATTTCATCTTCCACATAATGTCATTGCCTCTTGGAACTGTTGTCAAACTCCTAACTGAGAAAAACGTGGTGGGTTGTCTTGGAGACCTCTACAAAAGTGCTGAATCTCTGAACGCTCAGTACTTCAACTCTGATAACACCAAAGATTCAGTTCTGAATCCAAAAACAGCTGTTGAAGTTCCTTTGTTATCACTATATGAGACTCCAACAACTACTGATGCTCCAAAACAATTCTATAGATGTGGTTCATGTGGTAACTCCTCCATAACTGACAACGAAGGGTTTGGGATGAAGTGTCCCAACTGTAGCTACGGAACCATGAACTCCTCAATGAAGTTTGTCAAGCCAACAACAAGTTCGACGAATACGACACCGTCGAGCAGTGGATCGAGTGGAGGATATGTGAAGGGGGTGGTGACTTATATGTTGATGGATAACTTGGAGGTGAAACCTATGTCCACCATTTCTGGGATTACTCTAATCAATAAGTTAAATGTTAAGGATGTCTCTTCCTTGGAGGAAAAAGAGGTTCAAGTTGGTTTCGAGGAGGTAATAAAATGGTAGTTTTAAACCTTTTTTGGCTTGAATTTATATATGTTAATGCAACTACTATATGATAATATTTTTGTGCAGGGATTGGCAATACTGAAAGCGTCATTGGAGACTAAAGCTGTGCTGACTGCTGTCTTCCTTATTGAAACTAAGATCTGAGATCTAAGTGTGTTCTTGAATCTAGATGTTTCTGACCTTGATTAGCTAATTTATAAGTTGCATTTTGGTACGATTGTCTTGTGTTATGTTTATGAGGTTTTGCTGAAGCTAATGCTGTCATCTTAGAAGTGTATGTTTTGATGCTTTAGCTAGGAATCAGAATCAGAATCAGAATCAGAATCAGAATCAAAATCAGCCTCTTTTGGTGTGTGTATTTGCAAGGTGTATGTAAATCACCTTTAGCTTGCAATATAAATTATGTTATTACTCGATTTTATTAGCGTACCCACTTTTATATTTGGATTGTTCTTTATTTAGTTTACATAATTCTTTCTTTTTTTTATTATTTTACCAATTGCTTATTATTATTTTATCTTCTCATTTTACTATTGACCCACAACGTTAACTAATTTCAATACTGTATGCCAATAAAATTAATAAAATCTCTTTCCTTTTATGACTCATATATATATTTCTCCTAAAACTCTATGCGCAAAGAAATAGGTAAACTAATAAAAATCAAAAGGAGTATATTGTTGTTTACAGAATACTTCACTACTTATCCACGAAAAAGGGAAACAAAAAGCGGATACTAAACGGAAAATAGGTATTCATGTCTGATTTCTGAACGGGAAATGTTCATTTCTAAAATGTGTCTTCTACAAAGTTTTGATGTAACATAGCTTATCATTCCACGATCTTCCTCTCCCATATACTCCTAGATATCATACAATTTTTTTTTTATCTTTGATAAATATATACAACTTCAAATGTTCAAATATTAATTCATACACACCACCCTAACTCCGACTCCAATTATCTTCCAAATCCAAACCCTATACATAGATCAAAGTGTAGATGGTGCACATAATTGTAGGATGAGCATTGTGCGCACTGGTTAATATAGCAAGCAAGTGAACATCAACTAAAATCATAAGAACGTCCCTAATTTTTAATAATTAGATCCAATCATAACGTTATTTTAAGTTATTCAAATTGTTCATTTCAATACAACGTCACATTTAATGAATAAGTAAATGTGCGTTATTATTTAAATTTTAAGTTTTAGAAATGATCATTTTGATTTTTGAACAGCTCGCAAATATTCATTCGTAACTTGTAAATGTTCATTCGTCTCGACTAATGTTTTGTTCTTTTGGGTTGAGCTGAAGTAAAAATGTGAGAGGTTAATAGTTGAGCTAGAGTGAATTGAACTCAACTGAATCTATAATAAAAGAACCGGGCCTGATTGTCTAATCCTCTTGTCAAATACTCCCTCCGCCCCTTAATGTAGTGCTCACATTCCTTTTTGGATGTCCCAAAATGTGGTGTCTATTTTCTTTTATATCAATTTGTTTTGACTAAATTAGCCTTAGTCTTTATACGAATTTGCAAAATTCCTCAATCTTTCTTTGAAAATATGTGCCCCTATTTGTGGTTGGGGGCCAGGTTGGGGCTTGTTGGGTCTCTGGGTGAGTGACCCTGTGCGAGGACATCCTATAAGATTTTCATTTTACCAAGGGATTCTCAAAAGGGGCCTAAAAAAAATCGTTGCAACTGTTGTTTGCCTCGGAGACTTCTACAGTTCTACACAATCATTTGATGTTTGGGAAATAATATTCCTTCTTATAAGAATTACTCCATTCGTGCCCAATTTATTGTGCTTGTTTCTCATTTTGCATGGGAATTAAAGAACTTATCACTTGCTTTAAATATTTATGGCACTTGTATTTTGTAAAGATAATTATTTGCATTGAAAAGATACATTTTGTATTACATATGTTATATGTTGCTACAAGCCTACAACCCTCCACATAAAAATGATGACAAATATTAATAAGGCCCTGTTCTTTTGAACTTATTTTGGCTGAACTGAACTGAACTTATTTTTGCTGAACTGAACTTATTTTTACTTATTTCTGCTGAACTGAACATATTTTTACTTATTTTTGCTGAACTGAACTTATTTTGGCTGAACTGAACTTATTTTGGCTGAACTGAACTTATTTTTGCTGAACTAAACTGTATTAACATAATATTATCAATACTTATTATTATTATTTTATTATTTTATAATAATAAATAATAAATAATAATTAATAAATAACAATAAAAATAAAAAATAATAATAAATAATAATATATTACAAATAATAAATTACAAATAATAAATAATAATAAATAATAAATAATATAACAAATAATAAATAATAAATAATATTAATAATAATAAATAATAAATAATAATAAATAATAATAATAATAATAATAAATAATAATAAATGATAGTAATAAATAATAAATAATAAATACTAATAATAAAAATAAATAATAATAATAAACAATAAATAATAAATAATAAAAAATAATATTAATAATAATAAATAATAAATAATAAATCATAAAAAATAATATTAATAATAAAAAATAATAAATAAAAAATAATAATAAAAAATAATAAAAAATAAAAAATAAATAAAAAAATAAAAAAATAAAAAATAAATAAATAAATAATAAATAAAAAAATAATAATAAATAATAAAAATAAATAATAAATAATAATAAATTTAAATAATAAATAATAAATAATAAATAAATAAATAATAATATATAATAAATAAATAATAAATAATAAATAATAAATAATAAATAATAAATAATAAATAATAAATAATAAATAATAAATAATAAATAATAAATAATAAATAATAAATAATAAATAATAAATAATAAATAATAAATAATAAATAATAAATAATAAATAATAATAATAATAAATAAATAACAGATAATAAATAATAAATAATAAATAATAAATAATAATAATAATAATAAATAATAATAATAATAATAATAAATAAATAATAAATAATAAATAATAAATAATAATAATAATAATAAATAAATAAAAGATAATAAAAAATTAATAATAAATAATAATAATAATAATAATAAATAATAATAATAAATGATAAATAATAAATAATAAAATAATAAAATAATAATAATAATAATAATAAATAATAAATAATAATAATAAATAATAATAATAAATAATTACAATAATAATCATAATAATAATAATCATAATAATAATAATAAATAATAAATAATAAATAATAATTATAATAATAAATAATTATAAATATAATAATAAATAATAAATAATAAATAATAAATAATAAATAATAATAAATAATAATAATAATTAATAAATAATAAATACTAAATAATAAATAATAAATAATGAATAAAATAATAAAAAATGCAAATTCATCGTTATTTTAATTATAATATTAATAATAATAATAACAATAGGAATAGTAATATTGAAAACAAAAATAATAATTACAACATTAGACAAGACAAAACCTATTTTTGCTGAACTGAACTTATTTTGGCTGAACTGAACTTATTTTTGCTGAACTGAACTTATTTTGGCTGAACTGAACTTATTTTTGCTGAACTGAACTTATTTTTGCTGAACTGAACTTATTTTTTCTTATTTTTGCTAAAACTGAACTTATCTTTACTTATTTTTGTTGAACTGAACTTATTTTTACTTATTTTTGCTGAAAATAAGTCCAAAAGAACAGGGCCTAAATGTGTTGGGTCATGTGGCTACAACTTTTCACTTTAAAATGAGCATATAATTAGAATAATAATTAATTAATGATGGCATTTTAGCAATAAAATATCATTTTAAAAATTGAAAGATGAGAAATAAGAAGAATATTTTTGGGACACTTAGAATGACAAAATGGAATACAAACACTATAAATTGAAACGAAAGGGAGTATTATGTAAATGATCTGCAAAGGATCTTGGTCTTTGTGGATCACATAGTTTAGGTCAAGAAGCCAGATATATGTTCTCCCAAATAATTGAGTATTTGAGTGAACGGAAATCCAAGATATGGAAGGGGTTTAATGGATAACTAGTTTTTTTACCCGGGCGATGCCTCGGGTCAGTTACAATAAACAAATGTTCTTATTTTTTATTTCATAATTTATTTTGCTACTTTTCGTATTTTTTGTCCATTAAGAAATTGAAAAATTCATGTGACAACGTGATAAGTAAAAAATATTTGAAAGCTTTGAGTTTGAAAACATACCTTAAGAGGAATTGTGGTAAGAGAATATGACATCAATATTCTCTTGTAAGTTACATAAAAAGAGTGTTAAAGATGTACTCGCTCCTTTTTTTTATTAATTGCTACATTTTTCTTTAATGATTGTTTCTTTTTAATTGCTGCATTTTCCTTATTTGGGGTACTTGGCCCACCATGAAGTAATACTTTTATATTTATTCTTCTCTTTTTCCACCTAAAAATACTACTTTTTCACCTTTTCTCATTATTTTACATTAAATGGATCAAAAAGTATACTCCAAAAAGCTTGAAGTGACATTGCATAAAATATTGTGCATACAACCATGTAGCAATAAACAAACGGAGGGAGTATATATTTGTTAAGTCTTTTTAGTTAACTACAATTATTACAAGACTTTATCATATTTTATTTGAAACATTGAACAACAAAGTCATAGTGTATTGATGGTTAAGCTCGTACTTTTCATTTCAAAGGTCACGTGTTCGATACCTTACACTTACACGTTTTTTTAAAAGTGAGGAGTTTACATGAACGTAAAGCATTTGCATTAGAAATTGGAGGAGAGTGCCACGTGGCACATAAACTTTATTTCGCACGCCTTTTAATATATTTGTATATATTTGGAAATCAAATCCATGTCTATTGCACTTATTAAGTCCCTCCTCCAGGATTTAGATTTTTTTTCGTGGAGAAAGATATTGTTCTTGGTCTTTTTTTTCTTTTTTTTTTTTGAGGAGAAAAGCCAAATAATGAATTAATCAAGGGACAAAAAGTCCGAGAGTATAAAGGGGGAAACCTCTTGAGGAAACTTGTTCAACACCAAAAAGCACAAACTTAGCAAGATTATGGGCTACACAATTCCCAACTCTTTTAACATGAGACCAAACTACTGAATTAAAAAACGAACAAAGCGACAAAATATCCTCTAAAACATTATCAAAATCAGAAAAATAAACCACAGCTTTAGACAGACGATTCACCAACACTTGACTATCCGATTCCAAGATGACATTCTTGTGACCATAGCGTTGGGCATGCTTTATAGCAAATAAGAGGGCCTTACTTTCAGCAATTTCGGGAGGCCACCAAGCACGAACTCTCCTTGTTACAAATAAGCATTAAATACATTTCCTGAAATAGTATTATTTGAGGAATTAATGACACAATCACACGTCAATCGATATAATTAATGTTTATTCATTGCTTAATATTCTCATTTTTTAACTACTTATATGTAGCCCTATATATCATTTCCCTAAAAAATAAATTATTTTTTACTTTTTCAATTTTGATATATTCAGCCCCCGAGTGCTAACGAAAGACAATAAGTACATTCTCTTAAATGGTACTATTAATCTAAGAATTTATAACAACATTTCACGTTAATTGATGTTATTAATATATGGCATTGCATATACTTTTCACTTATATGCATTTCTACATCAATTATCTTCTATTTTTCAATGAAATTTGTCAAATAATGAAATTCATAACAGATTCTATGAAAGAAAACATATACTTTCACCTCAAGTTTCATTACTATGGATGTACATGTGGGAAAGTTTAACAAATTTACATTAAAAAATAGGAAAACTTGATAGGAACAGTCCTAACTATGGGCATTCCACCATTTTCAATCCCAACTAAAGTTTATTTCGAGCGGTCCTAACTATACATCATTTTTGCCAAATTTGGTCCCAGGTGACTGACACTGGTTTAATAGGTTAATTTTTTTAAAAAAATTTAGTAAGTTGGTTTATTATTTCTTTTTCTCTCTCCTATCTCATTCCTTCCCTACCACCCCTTCCCCTCCCCCGCCACCCCAATCCCCGCCCACCGTCGAATCCCACCCCCCTCCCCTGCCACCCATCTCCCCCCACCCCGAAATCCCCTCCCCCGCCACCTCCATCCCCTGCCAACCCCGAATCCCACCCCCCCCCTGCCACCCTTCCCTCCCCTTCCCCTTCCTTCCCCCTCCTTTGCCACTTCTCACCATTGAATTTCTCATCTTTAAATGTTGAAGGTTCTCTCATACTCATGTCGATTACAGAATTTTCTCGCCTCTCATTCTCTCCAGCCTCCGCCATAACCTGGAATTCCACCGAGCCAACTACGCCATTGCTCCGAGTTCTTAACTCCCTTCGAGGTTCTAATCACTTTAACTCTTGTATTTATCACCGTGTTTTCTTCTGCTCAGATTCGTCTTCCTCGTATGGCTCTGACTCGGTTGTTGATGGCGGACCTTCGCCAAGTCCGCCACTGGGGAAGTTGAAGATGCCGATTCGAAGTCTTCGAATTTGATTGTCCCTAGCGTGTTTGGCCCTGACGAGTGTTTCACGGTTTTTTCTCCTATTCTTTGTCATTTTCAATTTTTGTTCTATGCTGATTGTCAATTGAATTGATGCCAATGGTTAATGGAAGCTTGAAGTTAGTGTAACGTTCCTTAGTGTTTTGAGTCAATTTGTATTAGTAGTGTATGGAGGGAGTTATGGAGAAGGGTGAAATTGGGTTGTTTTATGTGTCGGAGATTGGGCGGGTTTTCGCCGGAGAATTATCGGTGTCCGATATTTATTTAGAGGAAGGGGGGATGAAGAAGGGGTGTGATTGTTGTATTGTGAATAAAAGAAATTTTTTTTTAAAAAAAACGCATTTTACCTACTGTAGCAGGTCAATGACCTGCTAGGACCAGTTTTGGCAAAAATGAGGCATAGTTGGGATCGCTCAGAAATAATCCTTAGTTGGGACTGAAAATGGCGGAACGCCCATAGTTGGGACTGTTCCTATCAATTTTTCCTAAAAAATATTTATCATTACCACCATTTAGTACCACTTACCAAACAGGCTGTAGAATAGTAATTACATAGTACTTACATTCAAAGGTATTGTCAATAGACTTAGGAATTAGGATTTTCTCTTCTTGTATGCTCATTTTGGATGTAAAATATATTGGAAACAGTTCCTGGACAAACGACCTGACTTTTTTTTCACCCTTCTGTTTAATAGAAAAAACTTCTATAAGAAAAATAATCAAATCATTACTTTTTTAAAAATAATCATATATACATATTATATAATATAAATAATTTAAACATTACTTTATTTTTAACAATAATTTCTTCAATGGATAATACAATTGTTTCAAAGTCGGAGTTAGATTATACTTACATAACACATTTATATAAATAAAAAAAGGGATTAATTGTCTAAAAGTCGGATTCGGATGTTGGACTTTTTTTATGGGATCCGGCTCGGAGTCGAATGCGGATTATTTTTTTGTCGGAGTCGGCTCAGATTTTTTTTTTCCTTCGGATCTGAGCAGACTAAGATCGTATATAGACTGGATTGTCATCCCTAATTCAGATTCTTTCAATCCAAGAGAACGTGCCTCTTACTAATACTCACTATATATACACATACATACAACCCTTGTGTGCAAAAGAGAAGAAAAAATCATTTAACAAAAATGGCAGCAAGAACAACATCAAGCGACGCCAAGCTGAAACTGAAGATCTTCATCGACAGAAAAACCAACAAGGTGGTGTTTGCTGAAGCAGGTAAAAAATTCCTGGATTTCATCTTCCATATAAATTCATTGCCATTTTCAACTGTTAACAAACTGGTGAATGAGAAGAACTTCAGCATGGTAGAATGGGGCCAGCTTGGAGATTACTTGAATACTGATATTAATACTAATACTAATATTACCAACAAACAAACTCCTCAAGAAACAATGGTTTATTATATGGTGATGGATAATTTGGAGATTCAACCCATGTCTGTATCTCTTATTAAGTCCCATGCTAATAAGAGTTTTGATTTGTTGGCGGAGAAACATGTTCAAGTTGGGCTTCAAGCGGTAAACATGATAATTTTTGGCTTCCTGAAACCTGAAAGTTGGTATAAGTAAGCCAGTAGTGATTAGTGAATTGTGGACTGATTTTGTATTTGGGTTTTGGTCTGCTCAATTTGCATGTTTTGGCTTCTGGGCATCATCTACGTCCAAGTATGTTGGATAATTAGCATTACTAGTGCTTCAAAGTTTGTTGAGTTTGTTGTTTGACTTTCCAGTTATTTAGGAATAAATGAGTTAGTGGGTTTGTTAAGTAGTTGCTATTTGTTTGCAATTAGTTTAGATAGTGGGCCACGTTCTCACTTGTTTTTTGCTTCTTTCAGTTAGTGTAATGCCTATTTAAAGGCTTTCTCATTCTTTATTAATGAATTGCAGTGATTACTTTCTCTTATATATTTTTATCTTGGTACCAGAGCACTTTTTTGAGAAGGAAATAGTCAAAAAGCAACGCATCTACTTTTCCCTTCTCAACTAAGGTAAATCGGGTTCATATCCCTGGGAAAGAAAAAAAGAGTAAAGTTAAGTGAGAGAAAGAGAACAGAGTGCAACGCAGCACCTGTTTCAGTTGAGCGACATTCTTTGTGAGCGAAACACAGTGAGGAAACCACCACAAAAGTGAGTGAAAATTATGGCAGCTAATGGCGCCTCATCAAGTGCCCAACCCTTAATTCCTATTTTTGATGGGGAAAAATATGAGTTTTGGTCCATCAAAATGAAAACCCTTTTCAAGTCTCAAGATTTATGGGAGCTTGTTGAGGATGGGTTTGATGAGAAAGAAGCAGACAAGCAAAAGTTGAAGGAAAATAAGAAGAAAGATGCAAAAGCCTTATGTTTTCTTCAACAATCACTGAGTGACTCATTGTTCTCCAGAATTGCATCGGCAAATACCTCAAAGGAAGCCTGGCAAACCTTGAAAACATAATTTCAAGGGTCAGAAAAGGTAATTGCAGTTAAACTTCAATCTCTACGAAGTGATTTTAACAATTTGCAAATGCAAAAAAATGATCGTGTGCAAGATTATTTGTCTAGAACTAGTGCCATTGTTAATAAGATGAAGTCTTATGGAGAAAAAATTAGTGATCAGAATGTTGTTGAGAAAGTAATCAGAACTCTTACTGAGAAATTTGAGCATGTTGTTTCGGCTATCTTGGAAGCCCATGATATGTCCACCTATTCTTTTGACGAACTAATGAGTTCCTTGCAAACTCATGAAGAGAGGTTAAATCGAAAGCAAGAAAAACAGGAAGAGAAGGCATTCCAGGTGAAAGGGGAACCCTCAAAGGAGAAAATTGAATTCTCCACTGATAGAGGAAATGGCAGAGGTGGATACCGTGGTCGAGGTCGAGGTGGTCGTTTAGGTGGTAGACGTCGTGGTCGAGGTTCGGAGCACAGAAACTTCAACCAGAAGAGCTCTATTCAGTGCCATCATTGCAAAAAATTTGGCCACAAGGAAGCTAATTGTTGGTCAAAGCAAAGTGGTGAACCTAAGAAGGCAAACTTTGTAGAAACAGACAGTACAGAAGAAACCTTGTTCATGGCTCATCTTCCTGATGCAGCAGTTAAACATGATATTTGGTTCTAATCACATGTGCAATTCTCAGTCATTGTTTGGAGAATTGGATGTTAATCACAAGTCTGAGGTTCGACTTGGTGATAACAATAAGGCTCAAGTTGAAGGGAAAGGTACGATCACTATCACTACTAATAGTGGTAAAAAGAAAGTCTTGCGTGATGTTTTCTCTGTACCTAGTTTGGCTCATAACTTACTGAGTGTCGGCCAATTGGTGAAAACTGGATTTGTAGTTTTGTTTGATGATAGTCGGTGTGTTATTAGAGATAAAAAACCTGGTCAGAATATTGCAAATGTTGATATGACTCTAAATAAAATGTTTCCACTTGATTTGTCCACTGTTGATAATAGAGCTCTTGTGACTAAGGAATGTAGTGAGTCTGACTTGTGGCATTTGCGTTATGGTCATTTGCACCTTAATGGCCTAAAGTTATTGAAAAAGAAAGACATGATGTCGGGTCTAGTACGTGAGAGATAGTTCAGCCACCCACTATACTTCTATAATACTTTGCATTTGCTGCTCCACTGCCATCATTTGCCGACAAGTTCTCATTCACATTCATTGGAGTACAGGCCGATTTGCACTCCGTCAAGTTGAACCTTTTGACAAGATCCATGGCAAATTTCCGTTGAGAGATAAAGATACCATCATCTCCTTGCTTCACCTCTAACCCGAGAAAGTAATGCAATAATCCCAAATCTGACATCTCATATTTTTTATATCATACATGATTTGAATTCAGAAACAATTGACTCACTAGACCCCATGTATATCATATCATCAACATACAAGCACACGACTAAGAACTCACTGCCCTTCTTCTTCAAGTACAGGGTGGACTCATTTTCACTCCTCACAAAGCCATTTGCAAGAAAATAAGAATCAATCTTATTATACCAAGCACGTGGGGCTTGCTTTAGGCCATACAATGCCTTCCGTAATCTGTAGACTTTACGTTCCTCACCAGAAACAACAAAGCCTTCAAGTTGTTCAACAAACACTTCCTCCTTCAACTCTCCATTCAAAAAGGTTGATTTAACATCAAATTGAAAAACAGGCCAGCCTAATTGAGCAGCTAGAGCTAGAAAAGTTCTCACTGTTTCAAAGCGAGCAACCGGGTGAAAACGTCTCGTCATAGTCTACACCTTGCTCTTGTGCATATCCTTTGGCCACCAAGCGTGCTTTGTACTTTTGTACACTCCCATCAAGCATGATACTTTGTGCGAAACACCCACTTTAGCCCGATTGTATTTTTCCCTTCCCGGTAAATCAACGAGCTCCCAAGTGTTGTTTTTCCCGTATACAAGTCAGTTCCTCTGCCATTGCACTCTTCCACACCTGTTCTTTTGCAGCATCAGCATAAAAAATAGGATCAGAAACAGAGAGGGCAAAATCACAGGTTTCGTAAAGGTCCCTCAATGATCTGAATTTCTTTGCAGTAGCTTCACAAGACGATGATGAACTTGCTGTTGACGTGGAAAATGATGAACTTGCTGCTGGAGTAATATTCTGAAATGGTGAGGAGGGTGGTGTTGGTGGTGCCGCCTGGCTGTAGCAGGAACTTCATATTCTTCCGTCAGTGGAACTAGCTTGCTGCCACTTTCATTTTCAGAGTCCCCCGACCAACTTGCTGTCTCATTAAATAAAACATCTCTGCTAATAATGATTTTGCCACTAATTGGATTATACAACCTATAAGCCTTAGATTGCAAACTATAACCCACAAATATACATTTTTCTGATTTTTTTTCGAGTTTATGACGTGAAGATTTAATTAAGGCATAGGAAATACAACCAAAGATTTTTAAGTGGCTTACCGAAGGCTTAACACCATGCCAAGCTTCATATGGTGTTTGATTGAGAACAGCTTTGGTCGGAGAAATGTTACGAACATACACCGCCGTTGCTACCGCTTCGCCCGAATTGATTTGGAAGCCTTCTTGCCTTCAAAGATGCTTCTAGCCATCTCCACTACAGTTCGGTTCTTCCGTTCAGCAACACCGTTCTGTTCCGGTGTGTACGGTGGTCTGTGAGTTGCTTGTAAATACCAAGTTCTTCACAAAAGGCATCAAAATCATTGGAGCAAAATTCACCTCCATTATCAGTGCGCAGCGTCTTTATAACACAACCAGATTGCTTTTCAACAAAAGCTTTGAACTTTTTAAATAATTCAAGAGCATCAGACTTTAGATTCAAAAAATAAACCCAACTCATTCTTGCAAAATCATCGGTGAACATCAAAAAATATCGACTTCCATTTAAAGACTCCGTTTTCATTGGACCACACAAATCGGCATGCACCACCAAGACTTTTAGCCGCTCTCCATGAATTCCCAACAGAAAATGGCTTTCGCTATGTTTACCCGAACACATCCTTCACAAAATTCAATCGACTCGATATGTGGCAAAAGGTTCAACTTGACGGAGTGCAAATCAGCCTGTACTCCAATGAATGTGAATGAGAAGTTGTCGGCAAATGATGGCAGTGGAGCAGCGAATGCAAAGTATTATAGAAGTATGGTGGGTGGACTGAACTATCTCTCACATACTAGACCCGACATCGCACACTCGGTTGGTGTGGTTTCGAGGTTTATGCATAATCCAACAAAACACCACCTTGGAGCCGTGAAGAGAATACTACAATATGTTGCTGGTACATCAGATTTTGGGATTTGGTACAGCAAGGTTCAAGGCATGAGACTGGTTGGCTACTGTGATAGTGATTGGGCCGGTTCTCGTGATGACAGAAAAAGCACATCTAGGTATCTTTTTACTCTTGGCTCCGGTGTTATCTCTTGGTCCTCAAAAAAAACAAAGTACAGTGGCGTTACCCTCTTCCGAAGCTGAGTATGCGGCAATTACTTCAGCAGCTTGTCAAGCTATATGGCTAAGAAGGTTGTTAGCTGATTTCCTTCAAGAGCAGCAGGATGCTACTGAGTTGTACTGTGACAATATTTCAGCAATATCTATGACAAAGAATGCTGTTTTTCATAGTCGAACAAAGCACATTGATATACATCACCATTTTGTTCGTGATTTGGTTGCACATGAACAATTACATTAAAGTTTTGTGGCACTAGTCAGCAAGTAGCTGATGTTCTGACCAAGTCGTTAGCATCAGCAAAACATGAAGCTTTCCGAATGCAGATGGGAGTATGCAACTTTGAATCAAGGGGGTATGTTGGATAATTAGCATTACTAGTGCTTCAAAGTTTGTTGAGTTTGTTGTTTGACTTTCCAGTTATTTAGGAATAAATGAGTTAGTGGGTTTGTTACGTAGTTGCTATTTGTTTGCAATTAGTTTAGATAGTGGGCCACGTTCTCACTTGTTTTTTGCTTCTTTCAGTTAGTGTAATGCCTATTTAAAGGCTTTCTCATTCTTTATTAATGAATTGCAGTGATTACTTTCTCTTATATATTTTTATCTAAGTATCCGACTATCCTGTGTTGCTTTCAAGTTTCAATTGAATTTCAGAGAAAGCTACTTCCTCCGTCCCAAAATATAGTTTCCATTTCTATTTTGCGTGTTACAAAATATGGTTTTAATTTTAATATTTAGTTCCACATTTTTCCGTAATTTGTCTTGAAAAACCGTGTCCCATTATTTATTTGCTTCTTGAATTTTGTTTTTTGCTTTGTTTATTCAACCCAAGTGTTACAATTAATGCTCTTTCACCAATTATTCTCCATTCTCTCTCCTAAAATCATCATTTCCCATACAATAATTATTTAAATAAACAAAAAATCTTTATTACCCCTCTTAGATTCTACTTGCATAAATTACAATGAAAAAAGAGAAATGGAAACTATATTTTGGGACGGAGCGAGTATCTATTTAGTTAGATGTATTGTGCAATCGTTCTGGAGTATGATATATCTGGGGTATATAAGGTCTACAACCTTATCATCCCCATATGCGTTTAGCTATAAGATATTACCTATGATTCACAATACATGTACCATTTGCTTTTGTCACGTACTCTAATACGTTTTTTGCACATTACTATTTCTAATTGTATATAAGTAAAAAATTATAAAAAATTGATATTTGGAATTCTCGGGTTGAGACTAATTTGACAAGCTTTATTTAACTATATTTTTTCTTACATAATGGTGAGAGAAAAATTATTAAAGTTTAAAATATTATAATTTGCCAACAAAATTTAATAAACTAAAGGATGCAACCTATGCAAATAACAAGTTATACGTTATAGTGCTCCATTATTTTTAATTAACTATTATGTTTGACTTTTTCAATTTAAAATGCAATATTTTGAACGTAAATATCTTGAAAAAAAAATAAAACTTATCAAACTCTAACGCATTGAAATTATACTACGAGATGAAGTGATGAACTAAGAGCTTAGTCATGAGAAGAATTCAAACCAGCAAAATCTCCCTTGAAAAACAGGGGACGCTCTCTACTCGTTAGACATCCCCAACCACCTGGTTTGCCCTCCGCTGCGGCGGCGCTCTTCTTGGCCATGACCGACGAGATCACAACCTTTGTTTCGAATTTATCAATTGCTGAAGAGGAGGAAGCAGTCCTAGATCTTGATACCCTAAACCCTAGTGTGGAAGAATCGAAACTAGCCTTAGTTTTGATCGGGAAACTTTTGACTGAAAGATCCTTTAATGCTGAAGCGTTCAAGCGAACAATTACAGGGGTCTGGTCTCCGGTGCACGGGCTTGCCATTAAAACTCTCAGTCCCAATTTGTTCGCTTTTCAATTCTTCCATGGAGAGATGTGGAGAAAGTTATGGAAGGGCGCCCATGGTGCTTCGACAATAATTTGATCCTTCTCAAAGATGCTGATGGTGAAGAACAACCTGATCAGGTAACACTAACTCATTCTCCTTTTTGGGTGCGAATAAAAAACATTCCTTTCAATTATCGTTCGAGATGAGATAATTAGGGCTGTGATTGGAAATATGGGAGAGATTATGGAAATTGAGGAGGATGTGTTAGGCATTGGGAGGTATAGGCGTGTTAAAGTCATGCTAGATGTCTCTAAACCTTTGCGCAGATTCAGGAAGTTGAAAGATAGAAAAGGGCGTCAGATTCAAGTGGATTTTGCCTATGAACGTTTACCCTTTTTCTGTTTTGCTTGTGGCATTATGGGCCATTCGGAACGTGATTGCCATGTTGTGTCGGAGGAAGAGAAACAAGAAAGATTAGGGTGGGGTTTGAATCTAAAGGCCACACCTAGAAAGGGACGTATGAAGGAAGTAGAGGAAGAGGAAAAGTTTAGACTGTGCAAGAAGGTTTTATTCACCAAAAATTCCTTACTAGATACTGCTGCTACCTCTCCTTCCCCATCATATAATAATGTAGTCCCCCCCTCACCGATCAACCCCATAATGATTCCCAAAACTTTACAAATATTCCCCACTCCCTTACCCTTTTCCATGAAGTGGTTCCCTCTCACCCCGACACTACCCTTTTAAACACTCTCATACCCCCCCACACCCAAGAACCTGCTCGCTCCCACCCCACAAAAATAAACTCACACGCCCACCCTGTTCCCATACCCACACCAGGCCACCTGCAGGCCCAAAAACCTGAGCCAATCCAACATGCACCCCAAACTTCACATTTACCAGCCCACCTAAACATAACCCTGCACCACAAATCCCAAACCCAACACTTACCCTTTCTGCCATATTTAAAGAGGGAGATAAACATGATCCAGTGTCTTCTATCTCTAAAGAAAATTCAGGGAGAAATCGTGGTTGGAAGAGGATGGCTCGTGGGCCATTGGAGGAGAAAGGAGGTTCGGAGAATATGGAGACTGATGGTGATTTGCTTCTTCAGAAACGGTTACTTGATGATTCTATGGAGTGTGATAATTCTACAGGCACTGTGAAGCGCTCTAAGTCAAGTGTTGCAGACTTGTCCAACTCTACTTGTGCGGCGGAGGTTGGTCATGACCAACCCCGCGCATCATCATGAATACCCTTTGCTGGAACTGCCGAGGGATGGGCAACCCTTGGTCAGTTCGACAACTCCGGAGATGGAGTAATACCTATGCCCCCGACATTATCTTTTTGTCGGAAACCATGTTAAAAAAGAATGCAGCTGAAATTTTGAAAGATCGCTTGGGTTTTAGAAATGCTTTTGGCGTGGCTAGCATTGGGAAAGCGGGTGGTCTTTGCATTTATTGGAAAGAGGATGTTAAGTTTACGTTGGTCTCGTTCTCTCAAAATCATATTTGTGGTGACATTGAAAATGATGGCAAGCTCTGGAGGTTTGCGGGCATCTATGGATGGCCGAGAGAAGAAGAAAAACATAAGACCTGGACTTTAGTTAGACACCTTTTGGATGAGTCGGAGCATCCGATTTTGTTTGGTGGAGATTTCAATGAAATCCTTTTCTCCCATGAGAAGGAAGGGGGAGCTCATAGAAGCAGACCTAACATGACCACGTTTCGAGATACTATGGATGACCTTCAATTATGTGATCTTGGTTATACTGGAGCTTGGAATACTTGGGAAAGGGGGAACTCTGCTGCCACTAGAATCCGTGAGCGCTTGGACAGGTTCATTTGTTCCGCTTTGTGGGTGGATTTGTTTCCGGGTTTTGTGGTTGAGCACTTGATGCGGTATAAGTCTGATCATACTGCATGGGAATTAAAGAACTTATCACTTGCTTTAAATATTTATGGCACTTGTATTTTGTAAAGATAATTATTTGCATTGAAAAGATACATTTTGTATTACATATGTTATATGTTGCTACAAGCCTACAACCCTCCACATAAAAATGATGACAAATATTAATAAGGCCCTGTTCTTTTGAACTTATTTTGGCTGAACTGAACTGAACTTATTTTTGCTGAACTGAACTTATTTTTACTTATTTCTGCTGAACTGAATTTATTTTTACTTATTTTTGCTGAACTGAACTTATTTTGGCTGAACTGAACTTATTTTTGCTGAACTGAACTTATTTTTGCTGAACTAAACTGTATTAACATAATATTATCAATACTTATTATTATTTTATTATTTTATAATAATAAATAATAAATAATAATTAATAAATAATAAATAATAATAAAAATAAAAAATAATAATAAATAATAATAAATTACAAATAATAAATTACAAATAATAAATAATAATAATAAATAATAAATAATATAACAAATAATAAATAATAAATAAAAAATAATAATAAATAATATTAATAATAATAAATAATAATAAATAATAATAATAATAAATGATAGTAATAAATAATAAATAATAAATAATAATAATAAACAATAAATAATAAATAATAAAAAATAATATTAATAATAATAAATTATAAATAACAAATCATAAAAAATAATATTAATAATAAAAAATAATAAATAAAAAATAATAATAAAAAATAAAAATAAATAAAAAAATAAAAAATAAAAAATAAATAAAAAATAAATAAAAAATAAATAAAAAATAATAATAAATAATAAAAATAAATAATAAATAATAATAAATATAAATAATAAATAATAAATAATAAATAAATAAATAATAATATATAATAAATAAATAATAAATAATAAATAATAAATAATAAATAATAAATAACAAATAATAAATAATAAATAATAAATAATAAATAATAAATAATAAATAATAAATAATAAATAATAAATAATAAATAATAAATAATAATAATTATAAATAAATAATAGATAATAAATAATAAATAATAATAATAATAATAAATAATAATAATAATAATAATAATAAATAATAAATAATAAATAATAAATAATAAATAATAATAATAATAATAAATAAATAATAGATAATAAATAATAAATAATAAATAATAATAATAATAATAATAATAATAATAATAATAAATAAATAATAATAATAATAAATGATAAATAATAAATAATAAATAATAAAATAATAAAATAATAATAATAATAATAATAATTAATAAATAATAAATAATAAATAATAAATAATAAATAATAATAATAAATAATTACAATAATAATCATAATAATAATAATCATAATAATAATAATAATAAATAATAAATAATAAATAATAATTATAATAATAAATAATTATAAATATAATAATAAATAATAAATAATAAATAATAATAATAAATAATAATAATAATAATTAATAAATAATAAATACTAAATAATAAATAATGAATAAAAAAATAAAAAATACAAATTCATCGTTATTTTAATTATAATATTAATAATAATAATAACAATAGGAATAGTAATATTGAAAACAAAAATAATAATTACAACATTAGACAAGACAAACTTATTTTTGCTAAACTGAACTTATTTTGGCTGAACTGAACTTATTTTTGCTGAACTGAACTTATTTTGGCTGAACTGAACTTATTTTTGCTGAACTGAACTTATTTTTACTTATTTTTGCTAAAACTGAACTTATCTTTACTTATTTTTGCTGAACTGAACTTATTTTTGCTGAACTGAACTTATTTTTACTTATTTTTGCTGAAAATAAGTCCAAAAGAACAGGGCCTAAATGTGTTGGGTCATGTGGCTACAACTTTTCACTTTAAAATGAGCATATAATAAGAATAATAATTAATTAATGATGGCATTTTAGCAATAAAATATCATATTAAAAATTGAAAGATGAGAAATAAGAAGAATATTTTTGGGACACTTAGAATGACAAAATGGAATACAAACACTATAAATTGAAACGAAAGGGAGTATTATGTAAATGATCTGCAAAGGATCTTGGTCTTTGTGGATCACATAGTTTAGGTCAAGAAGCCAGATATATGTTCTCCCAAATAATTGAGTATTTGAGTGAACGGAAATCCAAGATATGGAAGGGGTATAATGGATAACTAGTTTTTTTACCCGGGCGATGCCTCGAGTCAGTTACAATAAACAAATGTTCTTATTTTTTATTTCATAATTTATTTTGCTACTTTTCGTATTTTTTGTCCATTAAGAAATTGAAAAATTCACGTGACAACGTGATAAGTAAAAAATATTTGAAAGCTTTGAGTTTGAAAACATACCTTAAGAGGAATTGTGGTAAGAGAATATGACATCAATATTCTCTTGTAAGTTACGTAAAAAGAGTGTTAAAGATGTACTCGCTCCTTTTTTTTATTAATTGCTACATTCTTCTTTAATGATTGTTTCTTTTTAATTGCTGCATTTTCCTTATTTGGGGTACTTGGCCCACCATGAAGTAATACTTTTATATTTATTCTTCTCTTTTTCCACCCAAAAATACTACTTTTTCACCTTTTCTCATTATTTTACATTAAATGGATCAAAAAGTATACTCCAAAAAGCTTGAAGTGACATTGCATAAAATATTGTGCATACAACCATGTAGCAATAAAAAAACGGAGGGAGTATATATTTGTTAAGTTTTTTTAGTTAACTACAATTATTACAAGACTTTATCATATTTTATTTGAAACATTGAACAACAAAGTCATAGTGTATTGATGGTTAAGCTCGTACTTTTCATTTCAAAGGTCACGTGTTCGATACCTTACACTTACACGTTTTTTTAAAAGTGAGGAGTTTACATGAACGTAAAGCATTTGCATTAGAAATTGGAGGAGAGTGTCACGTGGCACATAAACTTTATTTCGCACGCCTTTTAATATATTTGTATAGATTTGGAAATCAAATCCATGTCTATTGCACTTATTAAGTCCCTCCTCCAGGATTTAGATTTTTTTTCGTGGAGAAAGATATTGTTCTTGGTCTTTTTTTTTTTTTTTTTTGAGGAGAAAAGCCAAATAATGAATTAATCAAGGGACAAAAAGTCCGAGAGTATAAAGGGGGAAACCTCTTGAGGAAACTTGTTCAACACCAAAAAGCACAAACTTAGCAAGATTATGGGCTACACAATTCCCAACTCTTTTAACATGAGACCAAACTACTGAATTAAAAAACGAACAAAGCGACAAAATATCCTCTAAAACATTATCAAAATCTGAAAAATAAACCACATCTTTAGACAGACGATTCACCAACACTTGACTATCCGATTCCAAGATGACATTCTTGTGACCATAGCGTTGGGCATGCTTTATAGCAAATAAGAGGGCCTTACTTTCAGCAATTTCGGGAGGCCACCAAGCACGAACTCTCCTTGTTACAAATAAGCATTAAATACATTTCCTGAAATAGTATTATTTGAGGAATTAATGACACAATCACACGTCAATCGATATAATTAATGTTTATTCATTGCTTAATATTCTCATTTTTTAACTACTTATATGTAGCCCTATATATCATTTCCCTAAAAAATAAATTATTTTTTACTTTTTCAATTTTGATATATTCAGCCCCCGAGTGCTAACGAAAGACAATAAGTACATTCTCTTAAATGGTACTATTAATCTAAGAATTTATAACAACATTTCACGTTAATTGATGTTATTAATATATGGCATTGCATATACTTTTCACTTATATGCATTTCTACATCAATTATCTTCTATTTTTCAATGAAATTTGTCAAATAATGAAATTCATAACAGATTCTATGAAAGAAAACATATACTTTCACCTCAAGTTTCATTACTATGGATGTACATGTGGGAAAGTTTAACAAATTTACATTAAAAAATAGGAAAACTTGATAGGAACAGTCCTAACTATGGGCATTCCACCATTTTCAATCCCAACTAAAGTTTATTTCTGAGCGGTCCTAACTATACATCATTTTTGCCAAATTTGGTCCCAGGTGACTGATTACCGGTTTAATAGGTTAATTTTTTTAAAAAAATTTAGTAAGTTGGTTTATTATTTCTTTTTCTCTCTCCTATCTCATTCCTTCCCTACCACCCCTTCCCCCCCCCTGCCACCCCCATCCTCGCCCACCGTCGAATCCCACCCCCCCCCCGCCACCCATCTCCCCACCACCCCCGAAATCCCTCCCCCGCCACCTCCATCCCCACCAACCCCGAATCCCACCCCCCCCCTGCCACCCTTCCCCTCCCCCTCCCATTCCTTCCCCCTCCTTTGCCACTTCTCACCATTGAATTTCTCATCGTTAAATGTTGAAGGTTCTCTCATACTCATGTCGATTACAGAATTTTCTCGCCTCTCATTCTCTCCAGCCTCCGCCATAACCTGGAATTCCACCGAGCCAACTACGCCATTGCTCCGAGTTCTTAACTCCCTTCGAGGTTCTAATCACTTTAACTCTTGTATTTATCACCGTGTTTTCTTCTGCTCAGATTCGTCTTCCTCGTATGGCTCTGACTCGGTTGTTGATGGCGGACCTTCGCCAAGTCCGCCACTGGGGAAGTTGAAGATGCCGATTCGAAGTCTTCGAATTTGATTCTCCCTAGCGTGTTTGGCCCTGACGAGTGTTTCACGGTTTTTTCTCCTATTCTTTGTCATTTTCAATTTTTGTTCTATGCTGATTGTCAATTGAATTGATGCCAATGGTTAATGGAAGCTTGAAGTTAGTGTAACGTTCCTTAGTGTTTTGAGTCAATTTGTATTAGTAGTGTATGGAGGGAGTTATGGAGAAGGGTGAAATTGGGTTGTTTTATGTGTCGGAGATTGGGCGGGTTTTCGCCGGAGAATTATCGGTGTCCGATATTTATTTAGAGGAAGGGGGGATGAAGAAGGGGTGTGATTGTTGTATTGTGAATAAAAGAATTTTTTTTTTTAAAAAAAACGCATTTTACCTACTGTAGCAGGTCAATGACCTGCTAGGACCAGTTTTGGCAAAGATGATGCATAGTTGGGATCGCTCAGAAATAATCCTTAGTTGGGACTGAAAATGGTGGAACGCCCATAGTTGGAACTGTTCCTATCAATTTTTCCTAAAAAATATTTATCATTACCACCATTTAGTACCACTTACCAAACAAGCTGTAGAATAGTAATTACATAGTACTTACATTCAAAGGTATTGTCAATAGACTTAGGAATTAGGATTTTCTCTTCTTGTATGCTCATTTTGGATGTAAAATATATTGGAAACAGTTCCTGGACAAACGACCTGACTTTTTTTTCACCCTTCTGTTTAATAGAAAAAACTTCTATAAGAAAAATAATCAAATCATTACTTTTTTAAAAATAATCATATATACATATTATATAATATAAATAATTTAAACATTACTTTATTTTTAACAATAATTTCTTCAATGGATAATACAATTGTTTCAAAGTCGGAGTTAGATTATACTTACATAACACATTTATATAAATAAAAAAAGGGATTAATTGTCTAAAAGTCGGATTCGGATGTTGGACTTTTTTTATGGGATCCGGCTCGGAGTCGAATGCGGATTATTTTTTTGTCGGAGTCGGCTCAGATTTTTTTTTTCCTTCGGATCTGAGCAGACTAAGATCGTATATAGACTGGATTGTCATCCCTAATTCAGATTCTTTCAATCCAAGAGAACGTGCCTCTTACTAATACTCACTATATATACACATACATACAACCCTTGTGTGCAAAAGAGAAGAAAAAAATCATTTAACAAAAATGGCAGCAAGAACAACATCAAGCGACGCCAAGCTGAAACCGAAGATCTTCATCGACGGAAAAACCAACAAGGTGGTGTTTGCTGAAGCAGGTAAAAAATTCCTGGATTTCATCTTCCATATAAATTCATTGCCATTTTCAACTGTTAACAAACTGGTGAATGAGAAGAACTTCAGCATGGTAGAATGGGGCCAGCTTGGAGATTACTTGAATACTGATATTAATACTAATACTAATATTACCAACAAACAAACTCCTCAAGAAACAATGGTTTATTATATGGTGATGGATAATTTGGAGATTCAACCCATGTCCGTATCTCTTATTAAGTCCCATGCTAATAAGAGTTTTGATTTGTTGGCGGAGAAACATGTTCAAGTTGGGCTTCAAGCGGTAAACATGATAATTTTTGGCTTCCTGAAACCCGAAAGTTGGTATAAGTAAGCCAGTAGTGATTAGTGAATTGTGGACTGATTTTGTATTTGGGTTTTGGTCTGCTCAATTTGCATGTTTTGGCTTCCGGGCATCATCTACGTCCAAGTATGTTGGATAATTAGCATTACTAGTGCTTCAAAGTTTGTTGAGTTTGTTGTTTGACTTTCCAGTTATTTAGGAATAAATGAGTTAGTGGGTTTGTTAAGTAGTTGCTATTTGTTTGCAATTAGTTTAGATAGTGGGCCACGTTCTCACTTGTTTTTTGCTTCTTTCAGTTAGTGTAATGCCTATTTAAAGGCTTTCTCATTCTTTATTAATGAATTGCAGTGATTACTTTCTCTTATATATTTTTATCTTGGTACCAGAGCACTTTTTTGAGAAGGAAATAGTCAAAAAGCAACGCAGCTACTTTTCCCTTCTCAACTAAGGTAAATCGGGTTCATATCCCTGGGAAAGAAAAAAAGAGTAAAGTTAAGTGAGAGAAAGAGAACAGAGTGCAACGCAGCACCTGTTTCAGTTGAGCGACATTCTTTGTGAGCGAAACACAGTGAGGAAACCACCACAAAAGTGAGTGAAAATTATGGCAGCTAATGGCGCCTCATCAAGTGCCCAACCCTTAATTCCTATTTTTGATGGGGAAAAATATGAGTTTTGGTCCATCAAAATGAAAACCCTTTTCAAGTCTCAAGATTTATGGGAGCTTGTTGAGGATGGGTGTGATGAGAAAGAAGCAGACAAGCAAAAGTTGAAGGAAAATAAGAAGAAAGATGCAAAACCCTTATGTTTTCTTCAACAATCACTGAGTGACTCATTGTTCTCCAGAATTGCATCGGCAAATACCTCAAAGGAAGCCTGGCAAACCTTGAAAACATAATTTCAAGGGTCAGAAAAGGTAATTGCAGTTAAACTTCAATCTCTACGAAGTGATTTTAACAATTTGCAAATGCAAAAAAATGAGCGTGTGCAAGATTATTTGTCTAGAACTAGTGCCATTGTTAATAAGATGAAGTCTTATGGAGAAAAAATTAGTGATCAGAATGTTGTTGAGAAAGTAATCAGAACTCTTACTGAGAAATTTGAGCATGTTGTTTCGGCTATCTTGGAAGCCCATGATATGTCCACCTATTCTTTTGACGAACTAATGAGTTCCTTGCAAACTCATGAAGAGAGGTTAAATCGAAAGCAAGAAAAACAGGAAGAGAAGGCATTCCAGGTGAAAGGGGAACCCTCAAAGGAGAAAATTGAATTCTCCACTGATAGAGGAAATGGCAGAGGTGGATACCGTGGTCGAGGTCGAGGTGGTCGTTTAGGTGGTAGAGGTCGTGGTCGAGGTTCGGAGCACATAAACTTCAACCAGAAGAGCTCTATTCAGTGCCATCATTGCAAAAAATTTGGCCACAAGGAAGCTAATTGTTGGTCAAAGCAAAGTGGTGAACCTAAGAAGGCAAACTTTGTAGAAACAGACAGTACAGAAGAAACCTTGTTCATGGCTCATCTTCCTGATGCAGCAGTTAAACATGATATTTGGTTCATTGACAGTGGATGTTCTAATCACATGTGCAATTCTCAGTCATTGTTTGGAGAATTGGATGTTAATCACAAGTCTGAGGTTCGACTTGGTGATAACAATAAGGCTCAAGTTGAAGGGAAAGGTACGATCACTATCACTACTAATAGTGGTAAAAAGAAAGTCTTGCGTGATGTTTTCTCTGTACCTAGTTTGGCTCATAACTTACTGAGTGTCGGCCAATTGGTGAAAACTGGATTTGTAGTTTTGTTTGATGATAGTCGGTGTGTTATTAGAGATAAAAAACCTGGTCAGAATATTGCAAATGTTGATATGACTCTAAATAAAATGTTTCCACTTGATTTGTCCACTGTTGATAATAGAGCTCTTGTGACTAAGGAATGTAGTGAGTCTGACTTGTGGCATTTGCGTTATGGTCATTTGCACCTTAATGGCCTAAAGTTATTGAAAAAGAAAGACATGATGTCGGGTCTAGTATGTGAGAGATAGTTCAGCCACCCACCATACTTCTATAATACTTTGCATTTGCTGCTCCACTGCCATCATTTGCCGACAAGTTCTCATTCACATTCATTGGAGTACAGGCCGATTTGCACTCCGTCAAGTTGAACCTTTTGACAAGATCCATGGCAAATTTCCGTTGAGAGATAAAGATACCATCATCTCCTTGCTTCACCTCTAACCCGAGAAAGTAATGCAATAATCCCAAATCTGACATCTCATATTTTTTATATCATACATGATTTGAATTCAGAAACAATTGACTCACTAGACCCCATGTATATCATATCATCAACATACAAGCACACGACTAAGAACTCACTGCCCTTCTTCTTCAAGTACAGGGTGGACTCATTTTCACTCCTCACAAAGCCATTTGCAAGAAAATAAGAATCAATCTTATTATACCAAGCACGTGGGGCTTGCTTTAGGCCATACAATGCCTTCCGTAATCTGTAGACTTTACGTTCCTCACCAGAAACAACAAAGCCTTCAAGTTGTTCAACAAACACTTCCTCCTTCAACTCTCCATTCAAAAAGGTTGATTTAACATCAAATTGAAAAACAGGCCAGCCTAATTGAGCAGCTAGAGCTAGAAAAGTTCTCACTGTTTCAAAGCGAGCAACTGGTGAAAACGTCTCGTCATAGTCTACACCTTGCTCTTGTGCATATCCTTTGGCCACCAAGCGTGCTTTGTACTTTTGTACACTCCCATCAGCATGATACTTTGTGCGAAACACCCACTTTAGCCCGATTGTATTTTTCCCTTCTGGTAAATCAACGAGCTCCCAAGTGTTGTTTTTCTGTATACAAGTCAGTTCCTCTGCCATTGCACTCTTCCACACCTGTTCTTTTGCAGCATCAGCATAAAAAATAGGATCAGAAACAGAGAGGGCAAAATCACAGGTTTCGTAAAGGTCCCTCAATGATCTGAATTTCTTTGCAGTAGCTTCACAAGACGATGATGAACTTGCTGTTGACGTGGAAAATGATGAACTTGCTGCTGGAGTAATATTCTGAAATGGTGAGGAGGGTGGTGTTGGTGGTGCTGCTTCTGCTGTAGCAGGAACTTCATATTCTTCCGTCAGTGGAACTAGCTTGCTGCCACTTTCATTTTCAGAGTCCCCCGACCAACTTGCTGTCTCATTAAATAAAACATCTCTGCTAATAATGATTTTGCCACTAATTGGATTATACAACCTATAAGCCTTAGATTGCAAACTATAACCCACAAATATACATTTTTCTGATTTTTTTTCGAGTTTATGACGTGAAGATTTAATTAAGGCATAGGAAATACAACCAAAGATTTTTAAGTGGCTTACCGAAGGCTTAACACCATGCCAAGCTTCATATGGTGTTTGATTGAGAACAGCTTTGGTCGGAGAAATGTTACGAACATACACTGCCGTTGCTACCGCTTCTGCCCAGAATTGATTTGGAAGCCTTCTTGCCTTCAGCATGCTTCTAGCCATCTCCACTACAGTTCGGTTCTTCCGTTCAGCAACACCGTTCTGTTCTGGTGTGTACGGTGCTGTGAGTTGCTTGTAAATACCAAGTTCTTCACAAAAGGCATCAAAATCATTGGAGCAAAATTCACCTCCATTATCAGTGCGCAGCGTCTTTATAACACAACCAGATTGCTTTTCAACAAAAGCTTTGAACTTTTTAAATAATTCAAGAGCATCAGACTTTAGATTCAAAAAATAAACCCAACTCATTCTTGCAAAATCATCGGTGAACATCAAAAAATATCGACTTCCATTTAAAGACTCCGTTTTCATTGGACCACACAAATCGGCATGCACCAGCTCAAGACTTTTAGCCGCTCTCCATGAATTCCCAACAGAAAATGGCTTTCTGCTATGTTTACCCAGAACACATCCTTCACAAAATTCAATCGACTCGATATGTGGCAAAAGGTTCAACTTGACGGAGTGCAAATCAGCCTGTACTCCAATGAATGTGAATGAGAAGTTGTCGGCAAATGATGGCAGTGGAGCAGCGAATGCAAAGTATTATAGAAGTATGGTGGGTGGACTGAACTATCTCTCACATACTAGACCCGACATCGCACACTCGGTTGGTGTGGTTTCGAGGTTTATGCATAATCCAACAAAACACCACCTTGGAGCCGTGAAGAGAATACTTGCAATATGTTGCTTTGGTACATCAGATTTTGGGATTTGGTACAGCAAGGTTCAAGGCATGAGACTGGTTGGCTACTGTGATAGTGATTGGGCCGGTTCTCGTGATGACAGAAAAAGCACATCTAGGTATCTTTTTACTCTTGGCTCCGGTGTTATCTCTTGGTCCTCAAAAAAAACAAAGTACAAAGTGGCGTTACCCTCTTCCGAAGGCGAGTATGCGGCAATTACTTCAGCAGCTTGTCAAGCTATATGGCTAAGAAGGTTGTTAGCTGATTTCCTTCAAGAGCAGCAGGATGCTACTGAGTTGTACTGTGACAATATTTCAGCAATATCTATGACAAAGAATGCTGTTTTTCATAGTCGAACAAAGCACATTGATATACATCACCATTTTGTTCGTGATTTGGTTGCACATGAACAATTACATTAAAGTTTTGTGGCACTAGTCAGCAAGTAGCTGATGTTCTGACCAAGTCGTTAGCATCAGCAAAACATGAAGCTTTCCGAATGCAGATGGGAGTATGCAACTTTGAATCAAGGGGGTATGTTGGATAATTAGCATTACTAGTGCTTCAAAGTTTGTTGAGTTTGTTGTTTGACTTTCCAGTTATTTAGGAATAAATGAGTTAGTGGGTTTGTTACGTAGTTGCTATTTGTTTGCAATTAGTTTAGATAGTGGGCCACGTTCTCACTTGTTTTTTGCTTCTTTCAGTTAGTGTAATGCCTATTTAAAGGCTTTCTCATTCTTTATTAATGAATTGCAGTGATTACTTTCTCTTATATATTTTTATCTAAGTATCCGACTATCCTGTGTTGCTTTCAAGTTTCAATTGAATTTCAGAGAAAGCTACTTCCTCCGTCCCAAAATATAGTTTCCATTTCTATTTTGCGTGTTACAAAATATGGTTTTAATTTTAATATTTAGTTCCACATTTTTCCGTAATTTGTCTTGAAAAACCGTGTCCCATTATTTATTTGCTTCTTGAATTTTGTTTTTTGCTTTGTTTATTCAACCCAAGTGTTACAATTAATGCTCTTTCACCAATTATTCTCCATTCTCTCTCCTAAAATCATCATTTCCCATACAATAATTATTTAAATAAACAAAAAATCTTTATTACCCCTCTTAGATTCTACTTGCATAAATTACAATGAAAAAGAGAAATGGAAACTATATTTTGGGACGGAGCGAGTATCTATTTAGTTAGATGTATTGTGCAATCGTTACGGAGTATGATATATCTCGGGGTATATAAGGTCTACAACCTTATCATCCCCATATGCGTTTAGCTATAAGATATTACCTATGATTCACAATACATGTACCATTTGCTTTTGTCACGTACTCTAATACGTTTTTTGCACATTACTATTTCTAATTGTATATAAGTAAAAAATTATAAAAAATTGATATTTGGAATTCTCGGGTTGAGACTAATTTGACAAGCTTTATTTAACTATATTTTTTTCTTACATAATGGTGAGAGAAAAATTATTAAAGTTTAAAATATTATAATTTGCCAACAAAATTTAATAAACTAAAGGATGCAACCTATGCAAATAACAAGTTATACGTTATAGTGCTCCATTATTTTTAATTAACTATTATGTTTGACTTTTTCAATTTAAAATGCAATATTTTGAACGTAAATATCTTGAAAAAAAAATAAAACTTATCAAACTCTAACGCATTGAAATTATACTACGAGATGAAGTGATGAACTAAGAGCTTAGTCATGAGAAGAATTCAAACCAGCAAAATCTCCCTTGAAAAACAGGGGACGCTCTCTACTCGTTAGACATCCCCAACCACCTGGTTTGCCCTCCGCTGCGGCGGCGCTCTTCTTGGCCATGGCCGACGAGATCACAACCTTTGTTTCGAATTTATCAATTGCTGAAGAGGAGGAAGCAGTCCTAGATCTTGATACCCTAAACCCTAGTGTGGAAGAATCGAAACTAGCCTTAGTTTTGATCGGGAAACTTTTGACTGAAAGATCCTTTAATGCTGAAGCGTTCAAGCGAACAATTACAGGGGTCTGGTCTCCGGTGCACGGGCTTGCCATTAAAACTCTCAGTCCCAATTTGTTCGCTTTTCAATTCTTCCACTGGAGAGATGTGGAGAAAGTTATGGAAGGGCGCCCATGGTGCTTCGACAATAATTTGATCCTTCTCAAAGATGCTGATGGTGAAGAACAACCTGATCAGGTAACACTAACTCATTCTCCTTTTTGGGTGCGAATAAAAAACATTCCTTTCAATTATCGTTCAGATGAGATAATTAGGGCTGTGATTGGAAATATGGGAGAGATTATGGAAATTGAGGAGGATGTGTTAGGCATTGGGAGGTATAGGCGTGTTAAAGTCATGCTAGATGTCTCTAAACCTTTGCGCAGATTCAGGAAGTTGAAAGATAGAAAAGGGCGTCAGATTCAAGTGGATTTTGCCTATGAACGTTTACCCTTTTTCTGTTTTGCTTGTGGCATTATGGGCCATTCGGAACGTGATTGCCATGTTGTGTCGGAGGAAGAGAAACAAGAAAGATTAGGGTGGGGTTTGAATCTAAAGGCCACACCTAGAAAGGGACGTATGAAGGAAGTAGAGGAAGAGGAAAAGTTTAGACTGTGCAAGAAGGTTTTATTCACCAAAAATTCCTTACTAGATACTGCTGCTACCTCTCCTTCCCCATCATATAATAATGTAGTCCCCCCCCTCACTGATCAACCCCATAATGATTCCCAAAACTTTACAAATATTCCCCACTCCCTTACCCTTTTCCATGAAGTGGTTCCCTCTCACCCTGACACTACCCTTTTAAACACTCTCATACCCCACCACACCCAGCAACCTGCTCCCTCCCTGTAACGCCCCGACTTCTAATCAATGTTATTAAGTTATTAATCAATTATTAGCAGCGGAACCTAGATAGTCGGCGCGTTACTGCCGTACTTTCCATTAGGAAAATACAAGGCGACATAATTTCATAAACTTAAACATATTATAAACATGAAAATATAATATTTATTTAGTCATTAATAAAACTTAGTTACTAATAGAGTCTGACATTAACATAAATTTAAACCATAAAAGTCAACATAAGTCTAAATACTATATTACTCCTCACTGCTACGCCATCCCGTTATCACCGTCGGTACCTAAAACATCAAACAAAACGTCGTGAACCGAGGCTCAGTAACATACTACTCTAACAACGTAAATTCATTTCACATCATTTTATTTATAAACAGGGAGGAGAGAATAAGTAAAACCATTTCATAAATATACCATAATATGTTACATTATCTTCTTTATCATGTTCATCATCATATATCTTTTTCATTGGTAACTTGGCTCGTACAACAGAAGGGACGTCTCCCCAGAACATAGTAACATCGTAAACGGAAGGCAGCCACCCGAGGACAAAAGCCCTCACTAAACGGAAGGTGGCGTTAATGCCCAAAAATGCGCGGTGCCACCCGAGGACAATAGCCCTCACTAAACGGAAGGTGGTTAACCGGCCGGAAGGTATGTGCACTACCCAGGATAACGGAATACTTGCCAAGAACCGTCTTTCACTTGAATTTATCATGTTTCATTTCTTTTAAGCATATCATAGTTTTCATGAAATAATTATATTATTTCATTTCATCCATAACATCATCATCATCATCATCATTTCATAGCATCGTATCATCATAACCATCATAAAACATTTCATTTCCCGCAATCCATATATAAAACATAATATTAATCATGATCATAAAACATACTTCGAAGGGGAGTGCGGGTGTTAGCAGTAGACGTTACCTGAGTTCTTGCTTAATAACTTTGATTGCCGGGGGAGGCTTGTAATATCCTTTATCTTCTTAATCTATTCAAGAATAGTTTTATTAATATATATTTCATTATTTTGCTTTTCAGCTTAAATATTAGTTAGAGCTTAGTATAGTCATAGATTTCGTCATATATTTATAAAAGGTCTCAATAAAAGTCATTGTTATATTAGTCGTTATTAACTTCTTAAGGTGACTCTTTAATCGACAAATAAGTGAAATAACTCCTTTAATTATACTTTAGAATTATTGAACCATTATACTTACAATTTATATCAATACATATTATATAGTTATTCGATTTGATAAAAGTATATTATTATTATTATTATTATTATTACTATTATATGAGTCCATAGATAATTATCAATTAATCGTCTACTATTAATTACTAGGTTTATTGCTATAATTAAACCATTAACTTTATTATAATATTATTTAGTCACATTAAACTAATAAAGCAAGCTAACTAGTTATTATAAGTGAACATGAGTATTAGTGAAGTAATAATATTATAGTTATAGTCTATACTCATATCGTAACATTAACTAAGGCCATTAGAATTCTTTAATCTACAAATCCATAGATCATATATTAAGTTCTTAAGATTAATAAAGAACATATATTATTAAACTTAACAATTCATATTAGCATACCATTTAGTTAGTGTTAAAAATCCATAACTTAGTTATTGCAATCATAGGATATGTTATAAATCAAATCAGTTTCTAACTTTTAGCCCAACACCTAACTCTTGTTTTAATAGAATTTCCTAAGGCCCAATACTTAACCTTAATTAACAATAGATATTTGGGCTTGAATTTAAGGAACTCAGAAATTTAAAATGAGTTGGCTTGGTCTTTACCTCTGCTACTAAGAGCAGGGAAGCCACGAGCTCCGGCGAGAGAGGGCGACGTAGAACCGGCGAACAGCGTCTCCGGCGAACGCGACGGCGCGACGGGATTGCCCGGTCGTCGGTGGTACTGCGCACACACACGGCGCGAAGAAGAAGAGGATGCGAGGTGAAAAGCGCGACGGGAGAGAGAGAGGACACGAGATGCAGTGGCGGTGGTCGACGGAGTTCCGGCGAGTGATGGCCGAGGTAGGACGAGCAGGTGGGCGGCGCAGAGTCTGCGCGAGCCGGCGGCGGCCGGTGGTGGTAGTGTTTGAAGCCCGAAACGAGGAGGAGAGAGAGAGAAAATTGGGTTTTCTTTTTGGGTTTCTTTGGATCGTGTTTTCCGGCGAGTTGTTGACTGAAAATGTGAATGATGATTGAGGTGGTTGAATGTGATGGTTCGTAGGTGGTGGTGAGGTGAGATGGAAAGATGAAAGTTGTTGGTGATGGTGTTCTTGGTAAGAGATTTTCATGTAACTTGTTCGATTTTGTTTGTGTCTAGATGATGAATACTTGGTATTTATAGAACTTGTTGGAGGCTACCATTGCTCTGTTGTTAGTTTATAATTTGAAATACATGAACTTTGGTCAAGGTTCATTAATGGAGGAAGATTGAGAATTCAAAATTTTGGGGCTTCTTCTAGATTTTGTGAGATATTGTAGCAAGTTTTATTGACTATTTGAGAATAGCTACTGACATGGGTGTTGGAATATAGAGGTGAAGTGTTTGATTTTTATGTGTGAACATTTCACAATAATGTGCAGGAGAAGAAAATTGGAGGAAGGAAGAAGATGGCTACAGCTAGAAGACATAGGGGCATTCATGTAAATTTTAATATTAGTTTCTTTCTTTGTTTAAGTATATAATTGTTGTATTACAGTCATGTTTAATATAAGAAATTTGAGATAAATTATTACACCTTTTATAACCTTTAATTCTTGTTTTGCTAGTTTAGGAAGTTTTAATTTATACTTAATTTGACAATTAGTATTATTTAGATACGGGATATTACGTCCTCGAAACTTAGTAAGTCAAAATAAGGTCATGTAGTTCTTATCTAAAATTACTACTTCATGTTTGAACATAAAACATATTCATATTTCAGATAACATATATATGAAGATCAGACATGATAAATATACATAATGATCTAAGCAAATAGATGGGGGTATTTCACTTTCATTTGATCTTTAACTTCCCAAGTTGCTTCACTCGACGAATGGTTAGCCCATAAAACTTTTACCCTGGAAATTACTTTGTTTCTGAGCTGCTTTTCCCTACGATCAAGGATTTCAATCGGTTTTTCTTCGTAGGTCAAGTCATTCCTCAATTGTAAAGGTTCATGCCTAATCACGTGGCTTGGATCAGGTATGTACTTCCGTAACATCGATAAATGGAAGACATTATGCACCTTATCTAAGTCTGTCGGTAGCGCCAATCGGTAAGCCACTTCATTCACTCGCTCGAGAATTTCATATGGGCCGATATATCGTGGACTTAACTTACCAGATTGACCAAATCTCATGACACCTTTAGTAGGTGAAACTTTCAAAAAGACATGATCACCCACCATGAACTCTAGTGGTCTCCTTCGTCGATCCGCATAACTCTTCTGTCGACTCTGAGCAGTCTTGATCCTGGTCTGGATTAATCTTACTTTCTCTGTCATTTCTTGTATCAAGTCGGGTCCGATCATTCGAGCTTCGTCAATATCACTCCAACAAAGGGGTGTTCTACATCTTCTTCCATAGAGTGCTTCATATGGTGCCATCTTAATGCTAGCTTGATAGCCTGTTGTTGTAAGAAAATTCTACCAAGTGGCAAGTATCTCTCCCAACTTCCTTGAAAGTCTAATATGCATGCTCTTAGCATATCTTCAAGAGTCTGGATTGTCCGTTAAGTCGACCATCGATTCTTTGGGTGAAAAGCATCTTGAAATCAAGTCTAGTGCCAAGAGCTTTCTGCAATTCTTTCCAAAACTTTGCCTCGGAATCTTGAGTCACGATCGAGATACAATTGAACTCGGAACTCCATGTAGTTTGACAATTGTGTTCACATACAACTCAGCTAGCTTGTCCAAACTCCAATTATTTCTTATAGCCAAGAAATGTGCGGATTTTGTCAATCTATCCACAATCACCCAGATAGAGTTCATGCCTCGAGTTGATGGTGGTAGTCCCATTATGAAATCCATAGAGATCGAATCCCATTTCCAAGTAGGGACATCCAAAGGTTGTAGGAGCCTTGCAGGTCTCTGGTGCTCTATCTTGATCTTTTGACATGTCAAACATCTTGCCACAAATTCAGCGACTTCTTGCTTCATGTTGCTCCACCGAGAATGTTTGTTTCAAATCTTTGTATAACTTGTTTCCTCCAGGGTGTACTAAGAAATGACTGTTATGAGCCTCTTCTAAAATCTTCTTCTTTAATGTCTCATTATTAGGGACACATAACCTTCCTTGAAATCTCAAAGTACCATCTTCTTGGACCACAAATCCCGGTGACTTCCCCTTTTTCACATCATTCTTTATTTTCTCTAACTCCGAGTCTTCAACTTGTGCCTCTTTTATTTCTTCCAACAAGGTTGGCCTTAACTCCAATGCATTCAAGCATGCACCTCCTTTTCGCTCGACGATCTCCACTTCCAATCTCCATAGATCGTCTATGATGGCCTTGGGTAGGGCTAGGGGTTGTGTTTAGGTAGGTTTTCCGACTTAAGGCATCGGCCACAACATTAGCCTTTCCGGGATGGTATTGGATGTCGAGTTCATAATCTTTCAAGAGTTCTAGCCATCTGCGTTGTCTCAGGTTCAACTCTTTCCGAGTGAAAATGTATTTCGAGCTTTTATGGTCGGTGAAAATTTTGCACGGAACACCATAGAGATAGTGTCGCCATATTTTGAGAGCAAACACAACAATGGCTAGTTCGAGGTCATGAGTTGGGTAATTTTGTTCATGAGGTTTAAGTTGTCGAGAGGCATAGGCTATGACTTTCTCGTTTTGCATTAAGACACATCCCAATCCCCGCTTGGAGGCATCACTGTACACTACAAAGCCATCGGTTTCGAAGGAAGAGTAAGAACGGGGCGAGAGGTGAGACGTTTCTTCAACTCTTGAAAAGCGGTTTCACATTCACTACTTCATTCAAACTTGACAGATTTCTTCACCAATCGAGTTATGGGTTGAGCTATCCTAGAGAAATCTTGAACAAATCTTTGATAGTAACCAGCTAAGCCCATGAAACTTCGAACTTCAGGAACATTAGTGGGTCTAGGCCATTCCATGATAGCTTTTATCTTTTGTGGATCAACAGAGACTCCGTTCTCAGAAATGATGTGCCCTAAGAAGGCAACTTCCTTTAACCAGAACTCACATTTCTTCAACTTTGCATACAACTTATTATCCCTTAATTTCTCCAATACCTTTCTCAAGTGTTCTTCATGTTCACTCGAGCTTCTTGAAAACACCAAGATATCGTCGATGAATACCACAACGAACTTGTCGAGGTATGGCTTGAATACTCGGTTCATTAGGTCCATGAAAACAGCAGGTGCATTTGTTAACCCAAATGGCATTACAGTAAATTCATAATGACCATATCGGGTCCTGAAAGCAGTTTTTGAAATATCTTCTGGCTTTATGCGGAGTTGATGATATCCAGATCTCAAATCTATTTTGGAGAAGATGGATGCACCTCGGAGCTGATCGAAGAGATCATCGATACGGGGTAGCGGGTATCGATTCTTGATGGTGATCTTGTTCAACTCGCGATAATCGATGCACAATCTCATACTCCCATCTTTCTTCTTCACGAATAAAACTGGTGCACCCCAAGGTGAAACGCTAGGCCGAACATAACCTTTCTCGAGCAATTCGTCCAGTTGCTTCTTCAACTCTTGTAATTCTGCCGGCGCCATTCGATAAGGCGCTTTAGAAATTGGAGCGGATCCTGGAATCAATTCGGTGCTAAAGTCTATCTCTCTTTGCGGTGGCATACCAGGTATCTCTTCCGGGAATATATCAGGATATTTACAAACTACAGGTATATTTGACAAAGAGGGTTCAGGTTTGGTTAGGCCTACCACATTACAGAGGTATCCATGATGACCCTTTGAAAGCAACTTAAAGGCTTTCAAGGATGAGATGATTTCAGGTTTGGGTTGGACTTTTCTTCTTCGATAAGAAACCTTACACCCATCTCGGTTTTCTGAGGGTTATTTCATGGTTAAGGCAATTTATGTCGGCTTTGTACTTTGACAACCAATTCATTCCCAATATCACATCAAAGTCGGTTAATTGAAATTGTACGAGGTCCACATGAAATTCACATCCTCCTATAAGGATAGGACAGTTTCTATACATGACATCACATAAGATGGATTCACCATTAGGGATGGTGACAGACATGGCAGAGAATTCAGAGCATGGTTTTGCATTCAAGCTTCTAGAAAATGCAGTAGATATAAACGAATGGGAAGCTCCAGAATCGAAAAGAACATAAGCAGTACGAGTTGACGGGGAAAAGTACCGGTAATGACGGTTTCATCTGCTTCCGCTTCTTCACGTTGCATCATAAACACTCTTCCACGGCTGGGGGTCCACGTGGAAGGTTCTTGTTTGCATTGCCTGCATTTCCACCATAACCGAGTTCGACCATTCCTTTGACCACGGTTAACGACATTTCCACTTCGCCAACTGAATTGGACAATTTCTAATCGAATGACCTGGTTTACCACATCGATAACACCGATCACTTCCCCTACGACATTCATTCGCCATGTGGCCTTGTCTTCCGCAATTGTTGCATCGAGGAATTTGCTTCGATTATTTCCCGAATATCCCGTGTTTGGCTTTTTGTTGAAGTTGTTGTTGGAGTGGCCATCATGAGATTTAGCTTTTCTTTTTCCACCCTCATACACTTCCTTTCGCAGCTTCACTTTCCTTTCAATATTGATAGCCCGGTCATATAGCTCTTGATAAGACTTACTCATATTTGCAGCAAGCCTTTCTTGAAGATCCAGATTCAAACCTCCTTCAAATCGATTCATCCTTTGGCGATCCGTAGATACCGGATCGGGAGCAAATCGAGCTAACTCATTGAATTTCACAAAGATATTCCGTAACCGACATACCCCTTTGCCTCAGATGGATAAACTCAGATTCCATCTGGAGCTGCAGAGACTGAGGGTAAAACAGGTTTCTCATAGCCTCCTTTAGGCCTTCCCATCCAAATCCAGGTTGATTCTGCATCTCCCTAGCAGTCTTCCACCACAAATCAGCTTGCCCTATTAAGTAGAACACAGCGAAGTTAACTTTCCACTTGTCTAGGCACTGGGTGGCATCAAAGAGTTTCTCCATGCCATTCAACCATTCCTCGAACTCGGTGGGGTCGGGTTTTCCATCATAAGTTGGTGGCTTGTGAGCAGAAAACCTTTTGAACATATTGGAGCATTCTTCCCGCTCTGTCTTAGCCCTTGGTCGGTTTCCTTGCAAGAATTCCATCATCGCCTTCATCATATCCACCTCGATTTCCATTAGCATTTTCAGGCGTTTCTTCGAAAACAGGGGTCACTTCGCAAAGAATCTAGCCTTGCCCTCATTTCTTCAAGTGTGACTTCGGACCCATGAGTTCCATTTCCTCCGTTGGTAGGTCCACTTTCACTTGTTGCCATGTTCTAAAACATCACATATTGCATGTGCATAACATGTTAAACGAAGCATAACTATCACCGTAAAAATCATATAAAAACATTCCCATCCCCGATCCTAACACTCACACTCATTTTCATTTTTAAGCACTTATTAACTACACATTTATCATTCATTATCTTGTAACTTATGGTGATGACTCTCATTTTACCTGATTACTTTGACATGTTATTTACTAATTTAAGTAAAACCTTTAAGATTTTACTTGTGGCACCGAGAACCGTTGCTCTGATACCATTCTGTAACGCCCCGACTTCTAATCAATGTTATTAAGTTAATTAATCAATTATTAGCAGCGGAACCTAGATAGTCGGCGCGTTACTGCCGTACTTTCCATTAGGAAAATACAAGGCGACATAATTTCATAAACTTAAACATATTATAAACATGAAAATATAATATTTATTTAGTCATTAATAAAACTTAGTTACTAATAGAGTCTGACATTAACATAAATTTAAACCATAAAAGTCAACATAAGTCTAAATACTATTAGGGCTGTTCACCGGTCCAGGACCGGACCGGACCTGCCTGGACCGGTGGACCGGAATTGTGTGATTCTTCGGACCTGGGACCTGACCTGATTTTTCCGGTCCGGTCCAGGTCTGGACCGGAAAAATCAGGTCCGGTCCCCGGTCCGGACCTGTTGGACCTGATTTTCATTAATTATTTTTTTATTTATTTAATAGAATAGGTCTCTGTTTACCAAGATGCTACGAATTTATTACAATTAAATGATGTTCAAGCAAATTGCATATGCAAAAGCGCTAAAGATTAGCAATCTTTAATCAGGTTTACAAGAGTTGAAAACGAAAATAAAAATCTAGATGTGGCTACTTAGTAGTGCTGAACTTTTAATGTTGGAGCTGGCTTTTCTAGGAGTAAAAGCATATCTAGTGGACCGGAAAAGTTTCTCAGTTCAGTGTATACAATTAAACAGAAAAAAAAAACAAAACTGAAAATCGAAGATAGAAGAAGGACGAAAAATTGAAAATCTTGTTGGAGGAAATGAAAAACTGAAAAACTAAACTTACCGGGGAACAATAGCACACGGCGGGCGGTGGCTGCGGTCGCCTGATCGGCGTCGTGGCGTCGGCGCGCCGGCGTGTGACTCGTGAGGGAGAGAGAATTGTTTGAGAATGGCTGAATGGGAGAGGGAGAGTGAAATGTTAGGGTTTGGCTGCTATTTAGTGAAATGGGCTTGGCTGCCATTTAGTGAAATGGGCTTGGCTGCCAGTTTTTTTGAAAAAAAAAATACTAAAATTCCGGGTTTCCGGTCCGGACCGGATTTTCCCGGGTTTAGACCGGACCGGACCGGAAACCCGGAATCGACACTTTTCTCGGACCGGGGACCGGACCGGAATCTCCGGTCCGGACCGGTCCAAATTCCGGTCCGACCCACCCATGTGAACAGCCCTAAATACTATATTACTCCTCACTGCTACGCCATCCCGTTATCACCGTCGGTACCTAAAACATCAAACAAAACGTCGTGAACCGAGGCTCAGTAACATACTACTCTAACAACGTAAATTCATTTCACATCATTTTATTTATAAACAGGGAGGAGAGAATAAGTAAAACCATTTCATAAATATACCATAATATGTTACATTATCTTCTTTATCATGTTCATCATCATATATCTTTTTCATTGGTAACTTGGCTCGTACAACAGAAGGGACGTCTCCCCAGAACATAGTAACATCGTAAACGGAAGGCAGCCACCCGAGGACAAAAGCCCTCACTAAACGGAAGGTGGCGTTAATGCCCAAAAATGCGCGGTGCCACCCGAGAACAATAGCCCTCACTAAACGGAAGTTGGTTAACCGGCCGGAAGGTATGTGCACTACCCAGGATAACGGAATACTTGCCAAGAACCGTCTTTCACTTGAATTTATCATGTTTCATTTCTTTTAAGCATATCATAGTTTTCATGAAATAATTATATTATTTCATTTCATCCATAACATCATCATCATCATCATCATTTCATAGCATCGTATCATCATAACCATCATAAAACATTTCATTTCCCGCAATCCATATATAAAACATAATATTAATCATGATCATAAAACATACTTCGAAGGGGAATGCGGGTGTTAGCAGTAGACGTTACCTGAGTTCCTGCTTAATAACTTTGATTGCCGGGGGAGGCTTGTAATATCCTTTATCTTCTTAATCTATTCAAGAATAGTTTTATTAATATATATTTCATTATTTTGCTTTTCAGCTTAAATATTAGTTAGAGCTTAGTATAGTCATAGATTTCGTCATATATTTATAAAAGGTCTCAATAAAAGTCATTGTTATATTAGTCGTTATTAACTTCTTAAGGTGACTCTTTAATCGACAAATAAGTGAAATAACTCCTTTCATTATACTTTAGAATTATTGAACCATTATACTTACAATTTATATCAATACATATTATATAGTTATTCGATTTGATAAAAGTATATTATTATTATTATTATTATTATTACTATTATATGAGTCCATAGATAATTATCAATTAATCGTCTACTATTAATTACTAGGTTTATTGCTATAATAAAACCATTAACATTATTATAATATTATTTAGTCACATTAAACTAATAAAGCAAGCTAACTAGTTATTATAAGTGAACATGAGTATTAGTGAAGTAATAATATTATAGTTATAGTCTATACTCATATCGTAACATTAACTAAGGCCATTAGAATTCTTTAATCTACAAATCCATAGATCATATATTAAGTTCTTAAGATTAATAAAGAACATATATTATTAAACTTAACAATTCATATTAGCATAACATTTAGTTAGTGTTAAAAATCCATAACTTAGTTATTGCAATCATAGGATATGTTATAAATCAAATCAGTTTCTAACTTTTAGCCCAACACCTAACTCTTGTTTTAATAGAATTTCCTAAGGCCCAATACTTAACCTTAATTAACAATAGATATTTGGGCTTGAATTTAAGGAACTCGAAATTTAAAATGAGTTGGCTTGGTCTTTACCTCTCGCTACTAAGAAGCGGGGAAGCCACGAGCTCCGGCGAGAGAGGGCGACGTAGAACCGGCGAACAGTGTCTCCGGCGAACGCGACGGCGCGACGGGATTGCCGGTCGTCAGTGGTACTGCACACACAGCAGCGCGAAGAAGAAGAGGATGCGAGGTGAAAAGCGCGACAGGAGAGAGAGAGGACACGAGATGCAGCTGCTGGTGGTCGACGGAGTTCCGGCGAGTGATGGCCGAGGTAGGACGAGCAGGTGGGCGGCGCAGGTGCTGCGCGAGCCGGCGGCAGCCGGTGGTGGTAGTGTTTGAAGCCAAACGAAGAGAGAGAGAGAGAGAAAATTGGGTTTTCTTTTTGGGTTTCTTTGGATCGTGTTTTCCGGCGAGTTGTTGACTGAAAATGTGAATGATGATTGAGGTGGTTGAATGTGATGGTTCGTAGGTGGTGGTGAGGTGAGATGGAAAGATGAAAGTTGTTGGTGATGGTGTTCTTGGTAAGAGATTTTCATGTAACTTGTTCTGATTTTGTTTGTGTCTAGATGATGAATACTTGGTATTTATAGAACTTGTTGGAGGCTACCATTGCTCTGTTGTTAGTTTATAATTTGAAATACATGAACTTTGGTCAAGGTTCATTAATGGAGGAAGATTGAGAATTCAAAATTTTGGGGCTTCTTCTAGATTTTGTGAGATATTGTAGCAAGTTTTATTGACTATTTGAGAATAGCTACTGACATGGGTGTTGGAATATAGAGGTGAAGTGTTTGATTTTTATGTGTGAACATTTCACAATAATGTGCAGGAGAAGAAAATTGGAGGAAGGAAGAAGATGGCTACAGCTAGAAGACATAGGGGCATTCATGTAAATTTTAATATTAGTTTCTTTCTTTGTTTAAGTATATAATTGTTGTATTACAGTCATGTTTAATATAAGAAATTTGAGATAAATTATTACACCTTTTATAACCTTTAATTCTTGTTTTGCTAGTTTAGGAAGTTTTAATTTATACTTAATTTGACAATTAGTATTATTTAGATACGGGATATTACACTCCCACCCCACAAAAATAAACTCACACGCCCACCCTGTTCCCATACCCACACCAGGCCACCTGCAGGCCCAAAAACCTGAGCCAATCCAACATCCACCCCAAACTTCACATTTACCAGCCCACCTAAACATAACCCTGCACCACAAATCCCAAACCCAACACTTACCCTTTCTGCCATATTTAAAGAGGGAGATAAACATGATCCAGTGTCTTCTATCTCTAAAGAAAATTCAGGGAGAAATCGTGGTTGGAAGAGGATGGCTCGTGGGCCATTGGAGGAGAAAGGAGGTTCGGAGAATATGGAGACTGATGGTGATTTGCTTCTTAAGAAACGGTTACTTGATGATTCTATGGAGTGTGATAATTCTACAGGCACTGTGAAGCGCTCTAAGTCAAGTGTTGCAGACTTGTCCAACTCTACTTGTGCGGCGGAGGTTGGTCATGACCAACCCCGCGCATCATCATGAATACCCTTTGCTGGAACTGCCGAGGGATGGGCAACCCTTGGTCAGTTCGACAACTCCGGAGATGGAGTAATACCTATGCCCCCGACATTATCTTTTTGTCGGAAACCATGTTAAAAAAGAATTCAGCTGAAATTTTGAAAGATCGCTTGGGTTTTAGAAATGCTTTTGGCGTGGCTAGCATTGGGAAAGCGTGTGGTCTTTGCATTTATTGGAAAGAGGATGTTAAGTTTACGTTGGTCTCGTTCTCTCAAAATCATATTTGTGGTGACATTGAAAATGATGGCAAGCTCTGGAGGTTTGCGGGCATCTATGGATGGCCGAGAGAAGAAGAAAAACATAAGACCTGGACTTTAGTTAGACACCTTTTGGATGAGTCGGAGCATCCGATTTTGTTTGGTGGAGATTTCAATGAAATCCTTTTCTCCCATGAGAAGGAAGGGGGAGCTCATAGAAGCAGACCTAACATGACCACGTTTCGGGATACTATGGATGACCTTCAATTATGTGATCTTGGTTATACTGGAGCTTGGTATACTTGGGAAAGGGGGAACTCTGCTGCCACTAGAATCCGTGAGCGCTTGGACAGGTTCATTTGTTCCGCTTTGTGGGTGGATTTGTTTCCGGGTTTTGTGGTTGAGCACTTGATGCGGTATAAGTCTGATCATACTGCCATTGTGACACGGTGTAAAAGCTACACAACAGGTGCTAGAAAAAGTAAAGGTTTCAGGTTCGAAACCTGTTGGTTACTCGATGAGTCATGTGAAGATTTGGTGAGGCAGGCCTGGGCAAACTCTACTGGGCAGCGAATCTTCACTCGCCTTGAGCTGCTAGGTGGTGAGTTGGTGGGTTGGAGCAAGGAAAAATTCGGGAAACTCGGTGATCAAATTGCAAAGGTCGAAAAGAAGCTCTTCCTCGCACAACAAAATCCTATTTCTGATGAAAATTGTCTGGAGTGTGCTGAACTAGAAAAGGTGCTTGATGATCTTAATGAGAAACAAGAGGCTTACTGGTACTTACGGTCTCGGGTGTCTGAGGTTCGAGATGGGGACAGAAACACTAAATATTTCCACCATAAGGCTTCCCAGAGACGGAAGAGAAATTATGTTACAGGGCTTTATAACAGTACTGGTCTCTGGAAGGATGATTTGAAGTCGATAGAAGGAATTTTTGGGGACTACTTTAGTGGCATTTTTACCTCGTCTTTCCCCTCTGAGGCGAGTTTGCAGGAAGTCCTAAATCATATTAGCCCCATTGTTTCTGATGATCACAACCGGATACTATTACACCCCTTTTCCAAAGAGGAGATCTTTGCAGCTCTTCAGCAAATGCACCCCTGCAAGGCTCCGGTCCCTGATGGTATGCATGCTATATTCTATCAGAGATTCTGGCATATAGTTGGTGATGATGTGTCTGATTTTGTCTGTAATATTCTGCATGGGTTGTCTTCTTCTAGTTGTATTAATAAGACTAATATAGCTCTGATTCCTAAAGTTAAAAATCCTATTGTTGCTGCTGAGTATAGGCCTATTGCTCTCTGTAATGTTCTTTATAAGCTGATTTCTAAAGCAATGGTGATCCGTCTCAAATCTTTTCTTCCTGATATTGTTACGGAAAACCAGAGTGCTTTTGTGCCTGGACGTCTTATTACTGATAATGCTCTTATAGCTATGGAGATTTTTCACTCGATGAAACACAGAAATCGTAGTAGGCGTGGCATTGTTTCTATGAAGCTGGACATGAGCAAAGCCTATGACAGGGTGGAGTGGGGTTTTCTGAGGAAACTCCTTTTGACTATGGGCTTTGATGGCAGATGGGTAAATCTGGTGATGGATTGTGTCTCCTCTGTTTCTTACTCCTTCATCATCAATGGAGGTGTATATGGTGAAGTTACTCCTGCTCGAGGACTTCGTCAGGGTGACCCCCTTTCTCCGTACTTATTCATTTTGATTGCTGATGCATTTCCTAAAATGATTCAGAGGAAGGTTCAGGATCATACTATTCATGGTGCTAAGGCTAGTCGCAGCGGTCCGGAAATTTCTCACCTTCTTTTTGCAGATGACAGTCTTCTGTTCACAAGAGCCACCCGTCAGGAATGCATTGTTATAGTTGATATTCTCAACCAATATGAGTTAGCATCCGGGCAGAAAATTAATTATGAAAAATCGGGGGTCTCTTTTAGCAGAGGTGTTACTGTTGAGCAAAAGGAAGAGTTGATGGGTATCCTGCAAATGCGACAAGTAGAGAAACATGAAAAGTATCTTGGTATCCCCTCTATTGCTGGAAGATCAAAGAAAGCCATTTTTGACTCTCTCCTCGATAGAATTTGGAAGAAACTCCAAGGTTGGAAGGAGAAACTATTGTCAAGAGCCGGGAAAGAAATACTTCTGAAATATGTTATTCAAGCCATTCCCACATATCTCATGGGTGTCTACAAACTCCCAAGTTTGGTTATTCAAAAGATCCATTCGGCAATGGCCCGTTTCTGGTGGGGCAGCTCGGACTCTCATCGGAAAATTCACTGGAAGAGTTGGGACTCTTTATGCACTTTAAAATGTCTCGGAGGTCTTGGTTTCAAAGATCTCTCTGTTTTCAACGATGCCCTTCTTGGTCGCCAAGCTTGGCGTCTAGTTCGCGAACCCAACTCTCTTTTTGGGCGTGTTATGAAGGCGAAATATTACCCAGACTGTGATTTTCTTGATGCCTCTCTTGGGCATTCCTGTAGTTATTCCTGGAAGAGTATTTGGAGCTCAAAAGCTCTTGTCAAAGAAGGTAGCATCTGGAGAGTTGGTGATGGCAAAAATATAAAAGTTTGGGAGGATCCTTGGGTTGGTGATGAAGAGGGGAGGTTTATAACTGGCGAACGGTGTGAGGGTATTTCATGGGTAAATGAGTTGATTGATCCCCATAGGAGAGAATGGAATATCGAGCTTATTGAAGAACATTTTAATGATCGTGATGTGCGTGGCATCCTTGCGATTCCCTTGAGCTCGAGTTTGGGTGCGGATGAGTTGACATGGTCTCTAACAAAAAATGGCCTCTATTTTGTCAAAACAGCATATATGCTTGGGAAAGGATGTAATCTTGACCTTTTCCATCAAGCTTGGGTGGCTATTTGGGGTATGGAAACGAGCCCTAAAGCTCGTCAATTCTTGTGGCGTCTTGGTACCCACTCTCTCCCCACTCGTGCGCTTCTACATCACCGACACTTGCTCGATGAGGTGCTTTGCCCTCGTGGCTGTGGCTTCCCCGAAACAGCAGCTCATGCGTTGTTCGAGTGTCCGCACATCAGGGACCTCTGGATTCAGAGTGGCTGCTCTTCAATGCTTATTGCTGCATCCCATGGCTCGATGTGTGAGGCTATTGCTAGCTGGAGTTCCGTGGATAAAAACACCATCTCAAAGGGTGTATTTTTGGCTTGGTGTATTTGGGGAGACCGTAACCTTCTGGTTTTTCAAGGGAAGTGCACCCTTCATCATGTTATGCTTGCTCGAGTGGCCAGGTTGGTGGAAGAGCACAACAAATACTCCTCTCGCATTTACTCAGTTCCGAGTGCTAAGGCATCACCTAGTTCTAGCAAATGGTTAGCGCCCCCTGCTGGATTTGTGAAACTTAATGCTGATGCATCACTTGAAGTGGAAGGCTGGGTAAGATTGGGCGTTGTGGCCCGTGACGCTACTGGAAGTGTTTTATTCTCGGCAACTAGGCGCCACAAAGCCTACTGGTCCCCTGAAATTGCTGAGGCAAGGGCGATTGAGATGGCAGTGAGGTTAGGCAAGCGTTTTGACTTCAAGGAACTGGTGATTGAATCGGATTGTCAGGTGGTCATAAATCGTCTTTCTAAGAGTGCTACTTTCCTTTCAGATCTGGACACCATCCTCCATGATATCCTATTTTCCAGTACTTCTTTCTCTTCTCTTATTTGGTCACATGTCAAACGTGATGGTAACCTTGTTGCTCATCATTTAGCTAAGCTAGTTCCCTTTGGTTTTGAACAAATTTGGGTTAACCATTCTCCCCCGGAAGTAGCTCCCTATGTACTCATGGATGTTTTAGCTCTGAGTTAATGCTAGCTTAACTTTTCCCCTAAAAAAAAAAAAAAAAAAAGAGCTTAGTCATGATGTTTTGAGAAATCAAAATCAAATATTTGTAATTTTGACCCCAAAATCAAATACGCCAAATTGACGAGGAAGAAAGGAGAAGTGATAACTGTGTGGAAGATGCTGCAGCATCTAAGATTTTATAGATGGAAGACATAAGATTTAAGAGTGTTGACAATTTGGTGGAATACTATAAAGCAAAACTACGCAAGTGGAGTAAACGAAAAATATGTTTATTACGCTTTTATCTTTTTTTTTTTAAGAGTTATTACGATTTTATCTTATTGTAACTTACTGAGAGTATGAAACAATCTAAATATATTTCTTGTTTAAATAAATTAAAATAGGTTGAATAGTTATCCAAAAAAATAAGGAAAATTAAATTTTAATAATCCAACATTTTAAGCGGTTTTCTTAAAATAATACCACTTACAAATTACTTTTACATAATCCAACAACCGTAAGGGTCTGTTCTGTTCAACTTATTTTGTCTTATCTTATCTTATCTTATTTTATCTGATTTTATCTTATCTTATTGAGTTAGTCTTGCGTGGACCTGGTCCACAATAATATTAATGTGGACTAAAACCACTTATTTAACATAGTGACCCTTTTTTTTTCCATATATTAACCTTTTCAAATTTTAAGTTATACTATACAATTACTATTTACCATAGTGACTGTTTTTTTTAATATAGTAACTCTTTCTCACATTAGTTTATCATGATGAAATTTTCAATTTGTGACATAGTAACTTTTTTTTTTCATAATCAAACTTCATAATTTATATCTATTCATATTTTTTTTTTTTTTTATATAGTGATCCTTTTTTTTATAAATAACATGAATTAGTATTAGGTCCACACTAATTTAGTGTGAACCAAGTCCATATAAGTTTTTTACATCTTATTTTATTCTGAAATGAGTGAAAATAAGCTGAACAAAACATCTTAATTATCTTATCTTATCTTATAAAATCTTATATAAATTAAAATAAGTTGAACAGAAGGGACCCTTAGTGGTGTCTTCTCATAATGGTATTAGGTGACTTGTTAGGAACATTTTTTCCTCCTACTCTTTTCTCTCTCCTTCCCCTGACCACCACCAGTTGGCCATAGAAACACCGCCTCTCCACCCAAAGCACCAACTGCACCTAAACTCACTAACCCACTACCACCCGAAACAACCCCACCCTATCCCAAAAACTTCCTTGAGGGGAAGGGGTTGCAGAGGAAATGAACGGCAGCGATGGAAAGGTGTTGTCGACGAAGGAAAGGGGAAGGGGACGACACGAGGGAGGGGAAGAACCGATTAACCTATATTCCAATTCTCTACTCTGCCTTCCCTTCTCTCTCTTCTTTGGTCTGTCTGTGCTACTACTCTGCACTGCTACCTCCACGGTGTTCTAGCATTCCACACGACGAATTTTTCCGGCGTCCCTTCTCTACTCTACTAATCTGCTCCGATCTTCTATATGCTGGAGTTATCGTTTGTTCCTGTCACTGCCCCCGCAGTATGCCTCTTTCTCCTCTTGCCTACTTCACCTCGCCGACGTTGTATCAGTGCTTCTGACGGCACTCTAGTGAAGCTATGGTTGTTGTAAGAGTCTAATTAAACTAATATGAAATAACTGAGAGAGGAGGTTTTCTTAAAGTTTAAAAAATGGGCGTACTAATATGAGTGTGATACGCATCACGCTTCACCTGATATATAAGTCACAAACAGGTCAATGACTACTATGAAAAGACACCTCAAGGCTCCAAAAGATTGAATTATTATCACATAACCAAAAAATGAGTCCGTTTAAATCAATCTAAAGGTTAAAAAACATGCATTGGACTACCATCAAATGTGTTCCCACCTAGGCACCTACTCTATAAAGCGAAAAAAAAAAATTATGCCCTATTCTTTTAGACTTATTTTAAGTTCAATTCAATTAATTTCAGTTAATTTTAATTCAATTCAGCTTCTCTCAGTTCAGTTAATTTTAATTTAAATCAATTCAATTTATTTTTTATCAAATCCAAAAAAATGGGGCTTTAATCCTATGTTATATTGGTTTGTTCACTTTGTCAGTTTGTCTACATCCCTATCCCTTCTCTGCAATTTTTTTTGGAGAGATTCGCAAATCGTAATGATGGACTTTACTGAGATTAGCAACTGGAAGAAGCATCTTATGGTATACAGTCTTATCAATTTTCTTTCTTTGAAAGCTCATTATGTCATATTTCAGTCCCTGAGTTCTGTACTCCTTAAAGTGACTAGTCTATAACTCCTACCTAAATCAGAGAAAATCTACTACCTTATTAAATAAACATCAAATAACTTGGGGGTTGGCCTTGGAACTCAACTTTGCCGGCAAATGGCATAAAATAAGCTACTATTTGCAGGTCTACAGATCTTCTATATTTGCGGGATACAAATTACTTTAATACAACTCCTCTACTAGTATTTCTTTTTAACTAGTTAGTTAAGTCTAATTAGCAAATTAATTTGTTTCTCATGGTATACTCCCAAAATTTTTGATAGATTTTCACCATCTAATTAGGTACTATTCATAGATAAAAAAAATACTCAAAAAAATTCCAATATATATAAAAAAAAAACATAGTCAAATAGGGTTTTATTTAGTTCGTCTTATTATACGTATTAGGAAAATCAAACTTTTATAATTTTGACTAATACGTAATTAAAGATATTAACGATACAAAACGTGCAGTATCATTGCTTTTGTTATTAAGGAAATGTAGAGTTTAGCTTATTAATAGAAGTTATCTTATAGTTCCTCCAATTTTTCATTTCATATTCTTTATGCAATTTATAATACAACTTTGATTGGAATTTTAACCTTATTAATAGGAATGTAAATTACAAACTAAAATTTATCAGATTAATCTCAATGTGAATTTTCATGTTATCAATTTTTTAAGGTTATAGTAATAGATGATACTTCCTGATCTTTTGTTCCTATTTGTTTTTCTTACTTTCCTACAGTTAGTCTTGCATGGACCTGGTCCTCATTAACATTAGTGTGGATTAAAGTCACTCATGTAACGTAGTGACTCTTTTTTTTTTCTTATAAATCATACTACATCTATTTTTTAATTGGACTATTAGCTTTTTCAGGCTTGCCGAGACGCTTCTTTGAACGTTAATATCTCTAATTGCATACAAGTAAAAATTATAAAAATTGATATTTGATATTTGAAATCCTCGTATTGAGACAATATTAAAAAGACCGCACTTGGCTATGTTTATGCTTATATAATGATGTGATATGTAGCGTCAAAAATAAAATGGTGCAATTGAACAAAAACAATGGAAATATGTCACATCATTAGGTCCACTCTAAATTTAGTGTGGACGAGGTTCATATACCTACAAGTTCTTATAGAAAAATATTACCTTGTTTGGACAATAAAGAGTAAACATATCTACCAAAAAACTAAGACAGAAGTACTAAAATGTAAGAGAGAAATTCTAAAAAGTAAAAGAGTCAAAAAATGCATTTATCTTGGTTTTATACTACCTCCGTTTTCTTATTAGTTGCAACAAATGTCTTTTAGCACAAATTTTAAGGTCAGAGCGAGAGAGTGAGAGAGAGAGTAAAAATTGACTTAATTACTTATGTTTTTTGCAAGTAAGGTAGGTAAAGTGACGATAAATTGGTAAAATACCTGAAAACCTTTAATAAAAAAAATGTTATAACTAAATATAAACTCATAAAAACAGACACTAGTGGAATAAAAAACGTAAAGGATGCGCTGCAAGGGTTGCGGTCAATGCAAAAACCGCAGCCCTATAAGTAATAAAGGGCTGCGTTTTTTAAAAACCGCAGCCCTTTATGGGCTTTTTTTTTAAAAAAATTTGAAATGAATTCGCGGGCTTCAAATGTTAAGCGGGCTAGCTAGGGTTCTCACAATGCAATTTCTTCTCCCTTATTCTCTCTCCTCTCTCACGTCCATATCCTCCTTCTCTCTCACCCTCCTCCCTTCTCCTCCTTCTCTTTCAGCCTCCTCCTTACTCCTTCTCTCTCACGTCCACAACAACAATAATCTCCTCATTCTCTTTCACCCTCCGGCGGCAGCAACACCACGCAACAACAATATCGCCGTCCGTCTTCCTCGTTCGTCCTCCTTGTTCGTCGTTCGTCCTCCTCGTTCGTTGTTCGTTCGTCCTTCTCACAACGAGGGTTCGAACTCCGCGCCTTTTACAGACGAGATCGTCGTCCGTCTTCCTCATTCGTCCTCCTTGTTCGTTGTTCGTTCGTCCTCTTCGTTCGTTGTTCGTTCGTCCTTCTCACAACGAGGGTTCGAACTCCGCGCCTTTTACAGACGAGATCTGTGCCGCCTTGTCTCCCCGCGCTGTTCTTCCTTGGTCGTCGTTTTTTTTTCATTTTCGTTCCCTTTTTTTCATTTTCTAACCGATTTTTTTTACTTTCGTTCATTTTTTCATTTTCGTTCTTTTTTTTCATTTTCGTTCCTTTTTTTCATTTTCGTTACTTGTTTTTTCATTTTCGTTCTTTTTTTTTTTTTCATTGTTGTTCATTTTTTCATTTTCGTTTTTTTTTTTTTCATTTTCGTTATTTTTTTTTTCATTTTCATTCTTCTTTTTCATTTTCGTTCCTTTTTTTTTCATTTTTATATCTATAAATTTCGACTGTTCTTGTTGTAAATTTCTTGATATATTTAAGAGTATAAAAATGTAAAAAAAAAAAAAAAAATTATTTTTTTTGGGTCGAAAGGTGCCAAAACCGCAACCCTTTGTACAAAGAAGGGCTGCGTTTTAGGCACAAAACCGCAGCCCTTTCAATATGGAAGGGCTGCGTTTTTGGGCCAAAAACGCAGCCTTTCATTGTGAAGGGCTGCGGTTTAAAAACTTAGTGAAGGGCTGCTGGCCAAATTCGCAGCCCTTAGGGCTGTTTTGACCGCAGCCCTTCTGTTTTTTTCCACTAGTGAAAATTTGTTATAATTTTTAAAAAAAATAGAGAAATAAAGAAAAACATACTAAAAAGTTATCCAATTTTTAAAGTAAAAGCCGTTCTTTTCTTACTGAGAAAAACTGAATTGAAATTAACTGAATTAAACTGAACCAAACTAAGAGAAACTGAATTATAGAGAGAAATTGAACTTAACTCAACTCAACTGAGCGGAAAATAAATCAAAAAGAACAGGCCTAAAAATCATGGTGGGGATGATTATTTCCTTCTCTATCTATACTGTATACACATCAACTTGACTATAGCTAACGTATACCACTAGACATTAGTGAGTGCCTGAGAGGAGAATGGCAGGTAACCAGATGCAGCTCAGCTTGAAGTTGTTGGTAGACACAAAGGCCAACAAGGTTCTTTTGGCTGAAGCAGGAAAAGAGCTTGTGGATTTCATCTTCCACATAATGTCATTGCCTCTTGGAACCGTTGTCAAACTCCTAACAGAGAAAAACATGGTGGGTTGTCTTGGAGACCTCTACAAAAGTGCTGAATCTCTCAACGCTCAATACTTCAACTCAAATCTCAACAAAGATTCAGTTCTGAATCCAAAAACAGCTGTTAATGTTCCTTTATTGTCACTAAATGAGGCTCCAACAACTACTGATGCTCCAAAACAATTCTATAGGTGTTCGAGTGAATGTTGTAACTGTTTCACTGACAGCGAAGGGTTAGGGATGAAGTGTCCCAACTGTATCTACGGAATCATGAACTCCTCGATGAATTTTGTCAAGCCAACAACAAGTTCGACGAATACGACACCGTCGAGCAGTGGATCGAGTGGAGGATATGTGAAGGGGGGGGTGACTTATATGTTGATGGATAACTTGGAGGTGAAACCTATGTCCGCCATTTCTGGGATTACTCTAATCAATAAGCTTTATGTTAAGGATGTCTCTTCCTTGGAGGAAAAAGAGGTTCGAGTTGGTGTTAAGGAGGTAATAAAATGGTAGTCTTTTGTTCTTTTTAACCTTTTTTTAGCTTGATTTTATGTTTATGCAAACTACTACTACTATATGATAATATGTTTGTGCAGGGATTGGCAATACTGAAAGCGTCATTGGAGACTAAAGCTGTGCTGACTTCTGTCTTCCTCATTGGAACTAAGATCTGAGTTCTGTGTGTTCTTGAATCTAGATGTTTCCGACTTTGATTAGCTAGTTTATAAGTTGCATTTTGGTACGATTGTCTTCTGTTATGTTTATGATGTCATCTTAGAAGTGTATGTCTTGATGTTTTAGCTAGGAATCAGAATTAGAATCAGCCTCTTTTGGTGTGTGTATTTGCAAGGTGTATGTAAATCACCTTTAGCTTGCAATATAAATTATGTTATTACTCTTTTTATTAATGTACCCACTTTTCTATTTGGATTGTTCTTTATTAGTTTACCTAAATGTTTTTTCTTTTTTTTAATTATTTTACTAATTTTTTATTATTATCTTTATCTTCTCATTCTACTTTTCTTGACCCACAACGTTACCTAACTTCAATACTGTATGCCAATAAAATTAATAAAATCTCTTTCCTTCTATGACTCATATATATATTTCTCCTAAAACTCTATGGGCAAAGAAATGAGTAAACTAATAAAAATCGAAAGGAGTATATTGTTGTTTAAAGAATACTTAACTACTTATCCACGAAAACGGGAAACACAAAGCGGATACTAAACAGATAATAGGTATTCATGTCTGATTTTTGAACGGGAAATGTTCATTTCTAAAATGTGTCTTCTACAAAGTTTTGATGCAACATAGCTTATCATTTCACGATCTTCCTCTCCCATATATTAGATATCCTACCATTTTTTTTACCTTTGATAAATATATACAACTTCAAATGTTCAAATATTAATTCATACACACCACCCTAAACTCCGACTCCAATTATCTTCCAAATCCAAACCCTATACATACATCAAAGTGTAGATGGTGCACATGATTGTAGGATAGGCATTGTGCGCACTGATTAACATAGCAAGCAATGAACACAACTAAAATCATAAGAACGTCCTTAATTTTTAATAATTAGGTCCAATTATAACGTTATTTTAAGTTATCCAAAATGTTCATTTCAATACAACATCACATTTAATGAATAAGTAAATGTGCATTATTATTTAAATTTTAAGTTTTAGAAATATTCATTCGTGACATGTAAATGTTGATTCGTAACTCGCAAATGTTCAATAAGAAAAAACAATGAAATATCATGTTCATTTGAATAAACTTGAAGTTCTTTTGTTTTGCCTTTCTTTGCTGACGTGCAGATTTTATCTTTGATGTAACAAGTAGTAAAAGGAGCACAAACGTAGGACTGTTCGTGGGTTAGGTTGGTGTGGTTTGAGATGTAACCCAAATCAAACCGCAAATATACGGTTGACATGTTCAAACCCAAACCGCACCGCACTTTTGTCCAAATCGAACCACGCAAAACAGCCTTGCTAATGTTCTATCTACTGTAGAACATTCTTCCTATGCTCAAGTGATAATAGCAATTTTGGTCATTGGACAAAACCCCTAAATCAAACTACCTAACTAACCACTAACCTAAGTATAATGGCAAGCAAGGGTCATTCTTCCACAAGGACTAAGGGTAATCGCCGAAAATATTAATTATAATAAGCTAGGCTAAGATATAGTTAAGAGATTTGTCAATTATCAACTAAAAACTATTAAACAAAAGGAACTAGGGTAGGAGACTTCACCAATTATTTCAATCATGAAAACAATTAGGCAAATAAGGGAATAATATAAAGAGAATGAATCAAAGGGATCATCTAACAAATCCCTAGTTACTCTTTCAAGCTAAAGAGGGTTAATCAAATTGGAGATTATATCCTATTTTCATGCAACAAACCCCCAACTCAAGAGCATGAATAACAAGATGACTAAATATATCCCTTAACTAAAACCCCTATTTTCATGCAAGTTTAGTTAAGTGAACAAATAGGGAGTCAACTCTTCAATTTCATCTTTCAATCCTTCATTGAAGTGACTAATAATTAAGTTTCCATGGAGGCCAATCACAAAAACCAACAATAAAACCCCTATTGCTCATTTGATTTCATTTTCCAAAATAACCCCAAATATGACCCAAAGGCTCATGATATCATTAATGGCTTTATCCCCTCCCAAACAAAATAACTACTCACAAATCATAATAAATTATTAAATGAAATAAATAACAAACTAAAAACATGAAATCAAACACTAATCTAGGATGAACAAGTAAATAGAGTGAAAATGACATGAAAATAAGTAGATAAAGCAACAAAACATGAGAGAGAGTAAGAAATTCTCATTAAAGTTGCAGGGAGTCTCCAAATCTTCAAGTTTCCTTCTTAGATTATTCAAAATTCAAGCTTTCAACAAGTTTTTCTCACTTCTCTCTCTAGAAGATGAGAGTTTCTCTCTCTAAAAACCCTAACTAAAACCTCTAACTAAGCTTATGGAGGCTAGTTCTCCTCTCCCCCTTTCAAAAGTTAGGGATCCTTTTCTTTAAAAGATTTAAACATTACATCATTAAACGGCTCGAAAAACAGAGATTTCCGCACAGATCAAGTGGCGCGGGCGCTCCATATAGTTTGGAGCGGGCTCTCCATACAATTTCACGCAGGCAGAAGGTTTATGGGCCTCCAGCGCGGGCGCGCTAGACAATACGGAGCGGGCGCGCAGTTCTGGCAGACGCACCCGACTTCAAACAACCATATCTCTTTCATTTTTCATCGGAATTGGGCTTGTGACCACTCGTTGGAAAGCTATCGAGCCAAACTTTCATCTACAACATGAACCACTGAAAAATATATTGTGTGATGAAAGTTATGGACGTTTGAATACGACCCTTATGCACAAATCCTTCCAAAAGCTCTTATTTTGGTAAAATTGCTCCACTCTATGCTTGGTGTGTGGTATGGAGACCTCTAAGGTGGATCCTTCAACATCAAACACAAATAAGCATTACCAAACCATATATAAATAGCCAAAATAACTAATATTCAAAAATAAGCTACAAATAACTCAATTACTCTAAATTAAGAAAAATAAGCTAGAAAGTGATAAATGAAGAGGAAAAATGACTCTAAACATGAGGAAAATAAGGTATTTGAGTGATATAAATATCACTCATCATCAAGCAAAAACTGATCCTAGATGAGTTCAAGCTATGGATCAAGAAATAGAAGCTTTAGAGAAGAATGGGACATGGGAGTTTTTTTTTTTTTTTTTTTTTTTTTTGCTAATTAACTAATTATATTGCTTAATAAACCCGGTTACAACTACCCCAACCCAAGGCAAGAGCAAACCAACTAGGTTGGACTCCTTAAGGCAAGGGAGGGAACAACACTACAATTTCAATCTCATTCTATCAATTAAGACTTACAAACCAGTCATAGTCTTTCCTACTCATAGGAGATTGTTGATTTATGATGTTATGGTTTTATATAGTGTTTTTCCCCCTATATTTGAGCTAAAATGTGTATCAATGGTGCTCTTAGGAGCCATTTTATGCTAACTTTCTCCATCTTGTTGTGGTTTTCTGTTCTGTGTCAGATTGCAGGTTTAAGGGAGTTATCTCCCTATTTTGTACTATTATTTGACCATTACACTGGACTGGAGAGGTTTTATGCGGAGTTTCAAAGTCCCGAGGACACTTTCCGGGACCCTTGAGCAAAGAAGAATTGATGTCTTGGCGTTTAGAGCCAAGAAGGAAGAAATGCACCTCAGCCCGATTCCATCGGGCGCTCATAAGGGAGTTAAGCTGTGTTATTGCGGGCCCGATCGGGCGACGTCGCCCGTTCGTTAGTTCGTTGTTGTAACAGCCCGCACTTCCGAGCTGCTAGCTAATCACACTTAACATTCATAATCTCAATTTACACTTAATAAACCTCGAATTATATTATCTTGCAGCGGAACATAACCTTTTTCGCGATCCTGGACCTGTGGGTTACGAGCCCACAATATAACATTCCAAAATGTGTATACAAAGAATTATTCTAAACAAGTCTCCTAAACTATGTAATAATAAACCATAAAAATTTTCTTAACTAAACTATATCATTTCCACTACTGTTCATCCGGAAGCTATTTCATATAACACTTATGTCCATTTCCACTATCCATCTCAGAGTTCCCATAATACCTGCAAAATCACTAGCAATGAACACTGCCCCCACCATAGGACAGGTTCCAAGAACAAAATCAGTGAAACTGAGTACACACAGTCCAACCAAAATTTTTTTTTTTTTGGTGGCTTAAAACACATTCGAGTTGTTGAGTGTGATTTTATAGAGAATAAATGCGTAATAAAGAAATTACCTTAACATGTGAACTTTTATATCTCATGGATCAATGTACTTAAAAACAAAATCGCAATAATATATCTTTTCATGAAAGATTCCGCATAACCAATATATTTATGTTTCTCAAACATTTCATACTTGCTCAAAATACAAGATATTCCTCAATAGACACCAAGGATGCAAACATAATATGTCAAAGAATATACTGAGCAACTTCCCAAAAGCTTTCCATAATTATCTTGCTATATCAGCATCATTATCAAACATAACTCAAATTTTTCTTAATACTTTAGCATCAAAATATTTACTCGGGGAAGGAACACGAATGGAGGCAAACCCGGCTCTCCAAACTTTTGAGGGACGTCTCCCCACCTTTCTTATGTTCTGCTTGCAAGACTTTTAGGTCATGACCCCACATAACGGAGCAATACCCGCTCTACGAATGTTGTTCGTCACTGCTTTAGCAACTTCTTCCCCTCAAGAAAACATAATTCATAAATCAATATTTTCTGAAACTCAATTCATACTTCTCAAGTCAAATATATCAAAATCTCATAACATGATCACATTAGAGTGCTTCTGATACAAACTCAATTTATTATTTAATAAACACGGTATACTCGAGTTTGCAATAACATAGTTTAATTCAATCCTTTACAAAGTTCATTTGCTAAAAACCATTCACATACAAACTTTTAAAGGAAATGTAATCCAAGCTCATTATAATTGAAGCCCAAAATTTAGCTTACTAATCAAAAAGTCAAAACAGAATTTAATCGTAAATAACTTCATATCTTAGTTGCAAAAGTTCTCTTACTTAGAAATAACTTTTCATTTAATCCAATTTATCAATCTATACAGCTAAGCCAATGTCAATGTTTATACTTATGCTCAGTGATACTAATAATTATAATATTCTTGTCATATCCCAAGTAGAACCTCTGTTATTCACACTTATTATGAAGTCAAAATATAATAACCTCAATTTCCACACCGTTCATATCTCTAGATTTATGAATCATATCACATCTATCTAAGTCTCATAATATAAACTTCACATGACATATCTCTATAATTTAAGCGAAACTCGTAAAGATCGACTAATGTATTATAACTACAAGTAACTCTTCCATTAAAATAATTAGCGTTTAACATCTACCCCTTCTTTTAATTATTCAGACGTCTCATACGTGAACTTCCAACTTCTAGTAGCCCATTGACAAAGAATCTGAAATGATTAAACTCCATCATAATTGAACTCACACCTCATTACTTTAGCTTTAGTATCATTAGGAAGTAATTTGTATCCCGGCTTTATTGCCTCTATACTTCAAATTTTTGTGACCATTAATGTATTATACCATATTTTACAGTCTACAATTATTATTATAAGTCAACATCTTATTTCATCTTTTCAAGTCATGAATAAATATATAGCGTTGTTCAACTATCCGTCTATAATTTTTACGGTTTTTTCACCAAATACCCCTGACAAATAAATTTATTCACCAAATACCCACACTTTTTTCAAAATTCACCAAATACCCCTGACCTTTAAAAAAATTCACCAGATACCCTTATTGACTAACGGAGTTAAATCCGTTAGTCATTAACCCTAATTAATCCTAAAAAAACCTAATTAACCCTAAAAAAACCCTAATTAAACCTAACTAAACCCTAAATAAACCTAAAAATCCTAACTCTCTCTCCCTAACCCAACCCCACCCCCCAACCTTAGAGCCACCAGCCCACCACCCAACCCCAGCCCCCCCCCTCCCCTCCCCCGGCCCCCCACGCAGCCCACCTCCCCTCGACCTCCCTCCCCGCCTCACCCTCCCCCTCCCCTCCCTCTCCGCCGCGCCTCCCCCTCCCGACCACCCCCCGCCCGCCGCGCCTCCCCTCCCGACCACCCTAGCCCGCATCCCCCTCCCCTTCCCCCAAGAAATCGGTTGCCCCACCCCCTTCCCCCGCGAACTCAGTCGCTCCCCCTCCTCTCCTCTCCCCGCCGCCACCCCCGCCACCGCGCGTCCCTCCCCCCATCTCTCACCCCTCGAATCCGCGCGCCTCCTCTCCCGCCACCCCACCCCTTCGAAGCGAATCTCGTGTCTCCCCCTCCCACCCTCGTTTCGCCCAAAATAAACGGAGGAGGCGACACTCTCCCACCATTGTTTCGCCCCGTAAAGAAACAGAGGAGGCGGCACTCTCCCCACCGTCGTTTCTGCCCTTGGGAAAGAAACGGAGGACGCGTCATAGGAGGGGGATGTGGGTTCCGACGAGAGTGAGGGAGAAGGGGGTTGTGGGCCGCCGACGAGAGCGAGGGAGGAGGAGGGGGACGAGTGCGCCGGCGAGAGGGATGGGGAGGGGAGCGATGGGGCTGCGTGGGGAGGTGGGCCGGGGTGTGGGGTGGGGGGGTTGGGGTTGGGGTGAAGGGGGGTCGGGGTTAGGTTAATTAGGTTTTAGGATTAATTAGGTTTAGGGTTAGTTAGAGTTTTAGGGTTTTTAGGTTTAATTAGGGTTTAATTAGGGTTTAATTATGGTTTTTTAGGTTAATTAGTTAATTAATTAACAGAGAACTAACGTCCGTTAGCCAAAAAGGGCATTTTTGGTATTTTTTGAAATGTCAGGGGTATCTGGTGAATTTTTTTAAAGGTCAGGGGTATTTGGTGAATTTTGAAAAAAGTGGAGGTATTTGGTGAATAAATTTATTTGTCAGGGGTATTTGGTGAAAAAACCGTAATTTTTATTATGACTCCAGATACTTAAACTCATACTCCACATTAATCTTATATTTATAACTCCTAATGATACCTCTTAAATATATGAACTCAATGTTCGTAATAACCCTAACTCCATATTTATTTAATTACCAAAGCCTATCACTAATGCTCATATTACAAAAGATTTATACTTCTTCCACTTTCCATTCTTTAACTTACGCTTCCCAAAAAGTATTTCTAATTTCTATAGCCTTTTATCCTTCCCCGTTCAATACTCATAGTAAAAAAAAAACTCCCATTTCCTATATAATTCCTCACAACTTAGATACTACAACTGATTCTATTATTTTATACTCTTTCAATCCATCACATATCTCTTGAGCTATTATATCGCTAATACAATCTCACAAATCCGATTTCACTTCTTTTTACTTGGTTTCTTTTATCCAAAAATTTACAATTACTTTACTCAACATGCTTTGAGGACTCATGATGCTCCTCTAACAATCTCTATTAGTCTACTAAATAACATTTAAATTTCGGAACTTATTCTCAACTATACAACCTTAATTGACCAACTTAATTTTCTCAAATAACAAACCACATTCCAAAATAGACCTCCTCAAACAAGCAACTTATCTTACAACCACTTCCACATAGATTTTCAATCTAAAAAAAAAAACATTTCAATCCCAGATACTATTCCAAGATACTTCTAATTAGTGTAGCTTAATTAAATCTTTTTTTTATAAAATGAACTTCTCTTCTTCACAAAAACAGAATCAGATAGCTTACTTTAATCTATAACTTACTAACTTACATTCCATCTAATATCCCAGAGGATTTAGGGCTAATTCCGATAATTATCATAAATTCATCATACAGCTAGATCTTTCACAAGTCATATGGTGTACTATACATAACATCTCCAACCGACAGTTTACTTTTGAAATCTCTAACCTTTAACCTTTCATAACTCAAGTAATCCCAGACATGCAAAACTCTTAATAAGATATATCCAAAAATCTTGTATCATAGCCAGACTTTCAAATCCAATCTTCATTCCAAAAGTCAAGTCCATGTTCTTCAAAGTTGATAACCAATATATTTGAAATCTATGTATCTTGTAGATATTTCAGAATTATATAATAATTGAATCTAGAAACACTTTATCATTCCAATACACTCGAAGTTTCAATAACATTCCATAAGTGAAACTTCTGGTACATTTAGACATCTTGGAACTATATGTAGATGACTTTCCGCGAAAAAAACATAATTAGGCTCTATAAGCTCATCAATTCCTCTTAAATAAAGTTCATCACTTCTCGCGAAACATACCAAATCACCTGGTTCGGAAACTTGTACTCAGAATCATATTGATTAATATATATTGTGAACACTTATTTCAATACTTCTAACTGAGTGCCTATAAATACTTCCATATATCAGAACATGAGCCATAGACACTTTATACTATCGGCTTCCAGAGACAAAATGGACTTAATACATCATGGATAGATATCCTTAAGTAACCATAATTTGCTCATAATATTTAATTACCAATGATAGTACTAAAACGTATAATCATTACTCATAGGATTTTCACAAACGTATCCAAAGATCAAAATTTAGCAAAGAGAAATATAGATACATAACAAGTTCGTATCTTTAGTCAAACTTTGAAATACTCAAAACACTTTCAACAATTTCACCTTCATTATACCAATAACACAATAAACTCAATTGATATAAAACTCTTGTAGTAAGTATATGATTCACAAAATCATATGAAACACCTACTTTTAGTTCAAAGGTGGAGGGACAATGTGTACCTTGCTCAAACTCCAAATATCGCTTTAACTCCACGATCAAAAACCAATAATTCAGAACCTTTAAGCTTCTTTAGTTTCTCCGAGCTCCACAAATTGAATCCATAATACACCTCAACAACAATACCAATAATTTAACAACCATTTTCACCACAATTCAGATAACAAATTGACTTTCTGGTACTTATTAGCTCTCCCATGAACTAAGCATAACCTCTTATATGAAAATCGCACTATTTAATCCAACTCATACCATAAATCTCACATTCTAACTCTAATTATTCCCATTCTGATTTTTGGACAATATTATCAAACCACATGATTTATAAGAAATCAGATTTTATAACTAACTTAAGGATCATCAATACAAATTCTAAAACTCAATCCATTAGAAAAAGGGGAAAGATTCAATCTGTAACTCTAAAACATTACTACCTGCTGATTTTGCAAATCAAAACCAAGAAAACCAAAGTTTAGAGCTGAATTAATTTCTGGAATCATAGAATAAAACCCATAGAAATCTGAATTTATGCTTAGTAATTCAAAGAAAAATGAAATAAAAGTCTTTACTTTATACCTCTATTAGTACACTATAGAGTAGAAGGAATGAAGTAGCAGCTCCAACGATGGCAGAGCCACCACCACCGACACCGCACCACTCTCGAACACGCAGCAGCGAACCAGGTCAGCGACGGCAGCAACCCACTACCGGAGAAGCGAAGCAGAGACAAGAAGACGCAGCAGCACCCACACACAACAAGAAGACGGAAGCAACAGCATCGGCAGCACCGCAGTAACGGCAAAATTTCGATGAAAGACCACAGACAGAAACAACCACAACGACATTCACGGAAGAAAATCATGCAGCGAGAGACAGGGATGCGAGAGTGAGAAGGAATTGGGGTTTTCTTGGTGAAGTACTAGCATCCAATTTTAGGATGATTAAGGGGTTTTAATTTCATTTGGTGGAGCTTGGACAATTGACAACAAAGCATAAATGTGTCCTTTGCATATGGAGACACGAGAGAGAGAAATGATGGAATGATTTTCCCCTTTTTTTTCTTTTTTTTTTTTAAAACTTAAAATATTTTATTCAATATGTCATTTCAATAAAATCCACAATAACATAATTGTGCTTAAAACTTACCTCAGACAACAGATAATGATTTTTAAAGCAATATAAAAGCTTTGTTAAACTAATAAACATAATTACTTTATTTAAGACATGCTTAAAAATATGGACTATTACAGTTGTCAAGCCCGATCGGGCGGTTCGGCCCGATTACATCGGGCGTATGCTGAGAACTGGCAGTTCGGCCCGATTGCGTCGGGCGGTGGCGTTTTTGACCTTTGTTGTTGCGTTTGAGCCCGATTGGATTGGGTTGACTTGGCCCGATTGGGCGACTCACTCCGCGCGCTCATTTAATGAGTTTCGGGCTATTTAGTATAAATAGGAAAATTAGAACATCTTTTATTCATCTTTGTTTTTAGTCATTATTTCTCATAGTTTCTCTCAAGAACCCTAGTTTTACTACTTTTCATTGTGGATTCAAGATCGAACCTTTGGATTATTCGCAAGTTCAATATAGTTCTTTAATTTGGTAATCTTCTTCCTTGTTTTCTCCATTAATGTTTGCTTCCTCTATTATTGATTAGAATAATTTCTTAGTTATTTGCAATAGTTCAAAGTATGGATTTTTATATGGAACTTGTTATTGGTTTCTCAAACATGAGTGAGTAGTTTTATTTCTAGGATTGTGGGGATCTATGTATGCAATGAGGGATTGATAGATTAGTATAATTACCCTTTATTTCAATTGTTTCCTGTGATTGAATCGTTCATGCTAGATTTATGAACTAGGCCTAATTTGTACTTCTACTATCGCAATATTGAATCTGCTTCGAGAGGAGAGATTTCGTATAAGCTTTCAATCATTAGGCATAGTGATCCTTGACCATGCAAGAGCGGCTAGGTGATCTTTGAGGGAGGTAATGTTCGAGAGAAATTACATGTGCCCTAGATAAATTGACTTATTGGGTGATTATTATTCGTCTCTGATTTCCCGGATTGTATGCATAGTGATCCATAGTCCTAGTTCTTCATTAATTGATTCTTACCTTTGTATTTAGTTCTGTTATTTGCTTAGTTTAGTTACACACCCATTTTCATCTGATTTAGTTAGTATAATATTAGAATTCAGATACAATAGTATAACTTTCTCCCTGTGGATTCGATCCTGACTTCCCTGACTACTTGTTAGTGGACCTTAGGTTATTTTTGATAAGGTGATACGACTTTAGCCTGTCAATTTACCACCTAATGTTAAACCTATTGGGTGTAAATGGGTTTTCAAAACCAATTTTAATCCTGATGGCTTAGTTGAAAGATGTAAAGGCAGACTTGTTACTAGGAAGATAGGCAGATTAAGGGCAAGGACTACAAGCATACTTTTAGTCCAGTGGCCAGGTTCACTACAGGGAGAACTATTATTGCTTTAGCAACAACTTGCAACATGAAACTTCACCAATTGGATATCAATAATGCCTTTCTCCATATGGCTTTATTTAAGAAGATTTATATATGCAGCCTCGTCTTGGTTATAAAAGGATCAAATCTGGTCAAGTATGCAAATTAAAGAGATCTCTCTATGGTCTCAAACAAGTTTCAAGGTAATGGAACTTGGGGTTAACAAAGTTTCTTTTGAAGCTTGAATTTCAACAGTCTAAATATGATTATTCTTTGTTAAATTTGAAGAATGGATCAGCTTTTACTATTGTGATAGCATGTGTAGATGATTTGCTTGTAGCTGGAACTCATATACCTCATATTCAAAGGCATAAATCTCAGTTGCATTCTGAATTTACTATCAAAGATTTAGGACCTGTCAAATATTTCAATGGTATTGAGGTCACTAGAAATCAAGATGGTATTTTGCTCAATCAAAGGAAATATATCCTGGATCTTCTTCATAATACTGCCATGACTTATCACAAAGTGGCAGATAGTCCCTTACCTAAAGGATTGAAGCTTAGCATGCACCAGTGCTGGTGATCTTTTTTCTAATCCAGAAATGTACAGAAGGATTATTGGTAAACTTGTGCATCTTAACATGACTAGACTCGATATTTCCTTTGTAGTCCATCAGCTTAGCCAATTTCTTTGTGCCCCTAGAGTTCCACATTTTATTACGGTTTAAAATGTCTTAAGATATCTGAAAGGTATGTTGCATCATGGTTTTTTCTACTCAATTGATACTAGTCTTCAAGTTCATGCCAACTGTGATGCAGACTTGGGTAATTGCATTGATATAGCCTGGTCTCTTACTAATTATTGTGCTTTTATTGGTACTTCACTTATTTTTTGGTCTTCCAAGAAGACCAAGAAACGTAAAGTTGTTTCTAAGAGTTCAACTGAAGCTGAGTACAGAAGTATGAGTCATACTACTAGCTAGTGAGTTAACTTGGGTGACAAATTTGTTATCTGATTTACACATACAAGTTCCTACTCCTATTCATTTGTTTTGTGATATCAAGGTTGCATATCATATTGCGGAATCCTTGTTTTCATGAAAGAACAAGACATCTTCATATTGATGTTCATTATATGAGGGAAAACGTGTAATTTGGTTTTATAGCAACACATCATGTTACCTTGCTGATCTCCTCACAAAGTCACTTGTCGCTGCTCAACACAAACTTCTCACTTTCAAGTTGGATCTTGTTGTTCCAGAGTCCCCTAAACTTCCAGCTTGAGGAGGGGCTGAAGCTCAGGATGCTAATCCTGCTTAGCTATTTTATTTATTTCAGTTTACCTCTCTCTATCTTAGAGTTGTTAGTTTGTTGTAGTTGTTAGAAGGTTAGTTAAGAGTTATTCCCTCCGTATCGAAATAATCTAAACACTTTCTTTTTATGTTTGTCCCAAATTAGTTTGAACATCTTCATTTTCGACATTGGTCCCACTATTAATATATTGCTTTTTTTGTACTCATTTGACGCACACTTTACCTTCTATCAATAAAAAATTACCCAACTTTCTCTTTCCTCTAATTAAAAAAATACTCCACCAACTCTTATTACAGCTACTTTTCAAATAAAATAACATTTGATAACCATGCTACAACTTATCACTTTATAAAATACGTATGCTAATAAGTGTTCAGATCTTTTTAAGATGGAGGGAGTAGTTACTTAGCTTCTTTCACAAGCTTTATCAACTAGTTGTATATATATCTTTTGGAGGTGTAATAATCACTTTTGAGAAATTTTTAATAATATCTTAGAGAGAGAATTACTCTCTTTTCTCAAACTTGTTTCAGATATACTTGAATCAATTTCTTCATCATTTCTACACATTTCAATATGGCTACGCCAGTGACGGAGAAGAAGCTGACTTTGAAAATCCTAGTAGATGTAAAAGCCAAGAAAGTGGTGTTCGCAGAAGTAGGGAAAGACTTTGTAGATTTTATCTTTCACATAATGTCATTACCCCTTTCTTCCATCACAAAAGTGCTGAATGAGAAATCTGGCATGGTGGGTTGCCTTGGAACGCTCTATAAAAGTATTGAATCTTTAGGTAGTCAGTACTACGAGCCCGGTCTCAACAAAGATTCAGTGCTGAAGCCAAGATCTGCCTTTGTTGTTCCTTTTTTGTCACTCAATCATACCCCAACTATAATCAGATTCTACAGTTGTGGGAGTCATCGTTGCTATGTTAGTGATTTCCAACAAGTGGGTTGTCCCATTTGCAAACGTGCTATGGTTTCTGAAACGGGCATTACATATGTTTTACCAACAACGTCAACAACAGGATATGTGAAGGAGGCTGTGAGTTATATGGTGATGGATAATTTGGATGTTAAACCCATGTCTATCACCCTCATCAGATCGCTTGTCAAGGATTTTGATTATTTGGAGGAGAAAGAAGTTGAATTTGGTCTTGTAGAGGTATTTAATTAAGGAAAAATTTCAAAAAACTACTTTTTATAACCAATTTTTTTTCAAAAAACTACATTTTAAAAATTTTCTTTCAAAAAACTACCTTATACTTCATCCGTTTCATAATACTCGCTACACTTTTCATTGTGGGAAGTTTCACATTACTTGCTACACTTCCTTTTTGGGCAATAAACTATCTTTATCTCTCTCCTCTCACATGAGTCTCTTTTCTTTTTACTCTCTACTTCTCTCTTCTCCAAAAATTACCTAGGAGTCCGTGAATTGAGAAGTGTAGCAAGTAAAATGAAACGGAGGAAGTATAACATATTCCTTTCAATATACTATCATGTTACGTTTATATTTAAATACTAATCAATAAATGACAATTGCCCTAGATGTTCTTTGCCGATGGAGTAGCGAAAAAAAAAAAAGAGGGAAACGATAGGGGAGGAAAGAATAGCGATTTACGGTGACTCAATTATTAGTGATTAAACCCCATTTATAGTAAAATGGTAGTATATTGAAACAGATTTGTTATATAAAGTAGTGTTCTGAAAGAAAATTTTTAAAAGTTAGTCTTTTTTAAAAAATTGATTATAAAAGGTAGTTTTATAAACTTTTCCCTTTAAGTAATCACTAACTAAAATAATGTAGTGCCTTTTTTTTCTTGTTATATGAATGATATACTTTAATGAAATTAAGTAGATAGGAGTAAAATGTTTGATTTGGTTGCCTGGTTTTGTTTTCACAGGGACTAGCATTGCTGAAAGCATCTTTGGAGAAACAAGATGTGCTTACTAGTGTCTTCCTTCAAAAGAAGATTTAACATTTATATGTTGATGTCTGTGAATTAAGTTCATCTTGCTGGGAGGTTGCATAAAAGTTTTCAGTAGTACTACTACTCAGTCCTTCCTAGTTGCTAGTAATATTTATTTATGTTTGTACTTTTATCCTATTGTCTGTCATCTTAGTCTGTTTTTGTGATCGCAAACCCGAAATTGCCTTCAATGGTTTACTTATTTCATAATGTAATTCCAATTCTACTGTTATTAGTACTTTGTCATTTAATCTGATCTCGTTGTTCCAAACTAGCTAGCTAGCTCTGAAATTAGAAGTGGCCGGCCTGATGTGGGGTTGAGTAAATCTGCTCTGATATTCAATCTGGTTTTTGGATATAAGATTTGAAATCCATTATAAATCAAACATCGCACTGGAAAATGGAAATCGGAAATCGGGTATTGGTTTACTGGTATATTCAATGTAATAGATCAATTGCAATTTGCAAATCACAAAATATGTTAGTACAACTTGTAATTCTTAGATTAATATTCAGCCAATAATTTGTACTACCTCCATTTTTAATAAGTGCAACACTTTTCTTATTTGAAATAGTTACAATAAGTGCAATTAAGCTCAAAATGGTAAAAAAAATTCAATATTATTACAAATATGCCGCCAAAAAACAAGAAGGGATCACAATTTTTGTGTTTCATCACTTGAATTACTCTACTTTATTATGGTCCTAATTCTCTCTCTCTACATTCCTTGGTATTCCCCCACTCACTTTCTCTATATTGCACTTGTTAAGAAACGGAGCAAGTATAAAGTTGCTTTGGAGCCCACTGTAAAGCCAAGCTACTAGCTTTGTATAGCAATATGATTTGCCAAAACTAGCATTTACTTTTTCCTTCAATGATTGAGCTAATAGTAACTCCAAGCTTTTTGAAAACTACAAGCTAATAATTAATCTTATAATAGAACCATTGTCGTTGCTTTACTATGAAATCTAATAGTTTTGGTGGATTGAAGCATGAATAGTGAACAGGCTCGAGTTTCACATTCACTAACCAGAAAAACTTTGTCGCCGAACAGAAGGCTCCGACGAAGACCGGAAATATATTCCTCCGACTAGCAGGCTCCGTAGGCAACCACTGTTAGTTTTGTCCCCCCCTATTTTCAATCTCGCTCCTCTTCTTACCTTTATCCTATATACTATGATGAAGTTCTTTTTTTTTCCTCTGTCTTTGATCTACTAGATTTATTTGCAATTTATTCGTCTGGTGTTTTTCGTACTTATTGCTTGTTTCATTCTACTATGTCTGATTGTTTGAATTTATTTTATCTTTTGTTTCATTTTGTCTTATTGTTTGATTATACGGCTAAGATTATGTTCGGTTAACTTTATTTTTACTTATTTCGGATCGATCACCATATCACGCTTATATTTTAAAACTTATTATTATTGTTGTTATTATTGTTATTGGTATCATGATTATTGTGATGATTATGGTGATTATTGGTATTACTAACGCTATTATTATTATTATTATTATTATTATTATTATTACTACTACTTCTACTACTTTATTCGATTACTATTACTATTAATACTGCTACTACTCGAGTATTTACTAGTACATTTGTTTAAAAGGATTATTATTATTGTCTTTGTTGTACTTATTAATTATTAATATTGGTAATTATTATTAATGTTAATGCTATTATTATAAATGTCATTGATATCACTATTTCAAGTTATTTGTGTTCAAAAAGAAGAATGTTATTTTGGAATTTATACGTGTTCTTTTTTATATTTGTTCTAATTAACAATTTTGATATGTGATGTTCTTTTTGATGTTGTACATGTAAAGAACATGATAATAGTATATGATGTTTATTTTTTTAACAATTTTAGCAAGCATAATATAAAGTATATGTTACTAGTTTATATAAAACATGAGTACCAAGGGATAACCTAATGGTGTTGGCATTCCCTTCAATATCCACTTACACGGGATTTTAACTTATCTTTAAAAACAAAGTTTATATATAAAAGAGGACAATGGTATAAGAATAATATTTAACAATTTTGTTCGAGATCATATGATTATATATATTTATAGGTTTATTTATAATGAAAAAAAGAACAATTGATTGATATAACAAAAAACATGTTGCTAGTTAAATCCAAACATGTCATTAATATAAAAATAACATCTATTTTTTAATTTTTTTTTTGAGGGTAAATCTATCTTTTATTTTTAGAATATGTTCTTTAAATAGATTTTGTATGCTCTTTCAATATATGTTTTTTTTTATTATTATCATTACATGTTCTTTCATTACTACCTAAATACTTTTTTATAAACGGACCTTAGACATGAACAATATGTTATTTTCATTAATAACAATATTTTTTAAATCTAAAATATGTGTTCTTTTATTTTTAATTGTATGTTCATATACTATGTGTTCTTTTTCAAAAAAAAAAAAAAAACTAATTATGATGCTCGTTGTTGGTGTTGTTGAAATGATTGTAATGAAATACAAAGTAATAATAATATTAGTAATAATATGTTTTATAAAAGATAAGTTCAAATCAAATCAAATCGAAAAAATAAGTTCATATCGGATCGGTAAAAATAAGGTGAACTAAATATAGCCTAACTCATATGCTTTGTTACTTCTTTAATTTACCTTGGAAATTTTGTTGTTGCTTTTTTTTTTTTTTGTGGAGGAGGAATTTATATTTGTTGTACTAGCTTTGTGATGCTTATGTTCAAAATTAATTTAGGTGAAGAGAAATTGCTATTACCTTCAAATAACAATAGGCTTTACAAAGTACAATGATACAAAATTTATCATACACTCGGGTGTACCATGAACATGGTACACCCAACTCCCAAGTCTATTTTTTATACTCATTACTCATTTGAAATAATCTAAATGAGCAAAATGTATTAAAAAAGAATTCTAAATGAGCAAAAATTAGTTTTTTGGTGTATGATCTTGGCTTGTTAAACTAGAATAACAACCATAAGAGATATAGACAAAGAATTACAAGGCATAATTACAAAGCTAAAGATGATAACTACAAGGGAAGGCTTGGCCTTTGGACAATGCAAACAAATCTGAAAACTCATGGTTTGCTCGGATTGTAAAAAACCCATTCAAATTTGAACATCTAAATCAACAAATGGATAGGTAAAGACGTAAATTCTTATGTACTGACCAATTTGTAGGGAATTGAGCAAGATCTTATAGGCGGTGAAGTTTAAGCATGTTGGATGGAAGCACAACAAGTTGGTTGACGCGATAGCTAAAAATTGTAGAAGAATGAATGCGACCCACAACCCGTTTGGTAGGAGGTCATAAATGGTGGAAATTGTAATGCATTATAGTGTAAATTTGTACTAGAAATCCAATGTCATTACCTATGGTAATGCTACTTCATTCCAAGAAATTCATTTTCTTCCAAAAATCTCATTACTATCCAAGTATCCGTTACCACTTGGAAATGTGGTATTGGGTGGTAATGGAAATTTATAAAGGGAAATCCATGTTTTGTGATAAAATTTCATTCCCATAGTCATTCACATAAGAACTTCATTACACTAAATTTCATTACCATTACCACTTTTTATGACCACTAACCAAACGAGTCGTTAATGTAACTAGGGAGATCCCCGACCCCCTGTCCCCTAGATATTGTTTCCAACACTTTATTTCGGATTATGCAACTATCCAAGACTTAACTGAACTTAACTGAACTTAAATGCTAACTAAAGTGTTTAATCTGTTCACCAGAAAAAGAAACTGAAGAGTTCACGGAGAGATAAGAACATAAGACAAAGGAAACATCATCACCTGTGCTTATTACCTTCACCAAACAATCACTTGCACTAAGCAAATTATCTCATAATGGTTGGGTCAATTTACGGGGCTAAGCTAATCGGCTTGAAGATCATAATTGACACAAAGACAGGACAAGGTGGTATTTGCAGAAGCAGGAAAAGATTTTGTGGATTTTATCTTCCACCTTCTGTCGTTGCCACTTGCAACTGTCGTCAGCCTCCTACATGAAAGTAAGAAAGACATGGTAGGGTCTGTTGGAGATCTCTACAAAAGCATGGCATCACTTGAAGATGAGTACTTGGAGACAAATCTCAACAAATACTCAGTGCCTAACCCAATGACTCCCGCTTTTGGCTCTTCACCTATCCCGAATGCTTACAGTAGCGGAACTCAAAAATATGTGAAGGGGCCAATGAGATATATGGTGACAGATAATCTGGAGGTGAAACCCATGTCCTGCCTCTCTCTCGTTATCCCCCTTCTCAAGGACTTCAGTTCGCTCGTTGAAAAACGGAGTTCAACTTAGTCCTCAAGAGGTAATTAAGAATGTCATAAATAACTACTTAAGCTCTTTATCCAGACCTTAATCTTCTATTTCTTTTTTGGTTTATGTGTTGTTGATTGTGTTACGAAAGGGAAGTTCGGAAAGGAGTGATTTTGAGTTGATTGTGTTATATATTTGTGTGCGTGCAGGAAATAGCGATACCGAAAGCGTCTTTGGAGACTAAATCTCGTGCTGACTCACTGTCTTCCTTGGGACGGAAAATGTGCATGCAAATGCTAGCAAACCCCCAAATCGCTTTGGATTATAAGTCATTGCCATCTACCGTATTCCTACATATCCACTTGGTGCTTATTTGTTGTGTACTTGTGTTTTTCTATCTTTGCTTTTGCCGTCTTAATTATTGAATACTTGTTAGTAATGAATATCTTCCAAAGTTCAAATGCTTTGGCCTTTGGGCATCGGATTACATTTGTATATGGTGTTTATATTGTTTTGCTGAAGCTAATGTCGTCATCTTAGAATTTTATGTTTTTTTTATGATTTGGGGATCAGAAATTAGCAACTTTTCGATGATTTATGAAGTATGCTATAAATTATTTTCTCTGCTTCACAAATTTTTGCAACTAAACTCCTTGACACCTTAATAAACAAGCTAAACAGACAAATCAATTAGAATAATCATTTAGGTCAAACATTTCCTATCTTAAGTAGTACTTCGATTGTTTATGAATGTCTTCCTTAATTCAATGATTAACAAATGTCTTCTAAAAGTCAAATGCGTTGACCTTTAGCCTATGTATGCTTGATTGGAGAACAAACCTATCACATCTTCCCATCATGGGCAAGGGATTTCAGAAATATGAAGATACCTTAAAAATAGACAATCAGTAAAGGGGAATAAAATCAATCTTCTAAAAGAAAAAATGGTATATCCTTGACGTTAAGCTGAACGAGGAACTTCCTTCACAACATGAAGAATAAACTTCAACGTTTTAACTTATAACTTTCAATGATGAACAAACATGTCAAAGGAGTCTAAAGAGAATCAAAATGTTAGCTTGAGCACACAAAAAACTCAATTTACGGGATTTACTTTCTATCGTGCTTATATATAATGAATACACACACAAATTTCGGACTAAAAGACAATCTCAATTCCTCCGACTAGCAGGCTCCGTAAGCAAGCACTGTTAGTTTTCAATCTCTCTCCTCTTCTACCTTCTTACCTTTATCCTATGTACTATGATGAAGTTTTGTTCTGTCTTTGATCTACTAGATTTATTTGCAATTTATTGATCAGGTGTTTTTTGTACTTATTGCTTGTTTCATTCTATGTCTGATTGTTTGAATTTATTTTATCTTTTGTTTCATTTTGTCTTATTGTTTGATTATATTTATTTTCGTTTCATTCTGTCTTCTTCCCCGAAGGATGGCTAACTCATCTGCTTTGTTACTTCTTTAATTTACCTTGGAAAATTTGTTGTTGGTTTTTATTTTTAGTGGGGCAGGAATTTATATTTGTTGTCCTAGTAGTCGTGATGCTTATGTTCAAAATTATTTTATGTGAAGCTCCTGCACTCACACAAATGAGAAATTCCCTTCAAATAGCAATAGGGTTTACAAAGTACACTGGTACAAAATTTATCATACACCCTGTGGCAGGTGTCTGGGTGAGTATGGAAGACCTGCTATTTTTTACTCATTGCTTTTTGAAATAATTTAAATGAGCAAAAATTACTAAAAAAAAGAATTCTAAATGAGCAAAAATTAGTCTCCATGTGAATGAACTCGTACAATCGGCTTGGTAATCTAGAACAACAACCATAAGAGATGTAGACAAAGAATTACAAAGCTAAAGATGATAATTACAAGGGGAAGGCTAAATCCGAAAACTTATGGTTTGCTCGGATTGTAAAAGTGCCATTGAACATCTAAATCAACAAATGGATAGGTAAATACGTTAATTCTCATGTACTGACCGATTTGTAGGGAATTGAGCAAGATCTTCTAGGCGGTAAAGTTTAAGCATGTTGGACGGAAGCAAAAGAAGTTGGTTGACGCGATGGCTAAAGATTGTAGAAGAATGAATACGACCCTTTATGTAACTAGGGAGATCCCAACCCCCTGTCCCCTAGATATTGTTTCCAACACTTTATTTCGGATTATGCAACTATCCAAGACTTAACCGAACTTAACTTAAATGCTAACTAAAGTGTTTAATCTGTTCACCAGGAAAAGAAACGAAGAGTTCACAAAGATAAGAACATAAGACAAAGGAAACATCATCACCTGTGCTTATTAACCTTCACCAAACAATCACGTGCACTAAGCAAATTATCTCATAATGGTTTGGGTCAATTTCAGGGCTAAGCTAATCGGCTTGAAGATCATAATTGACACGAGAGACAGACAAGGTGGTATTTGCGGAGCGAGAAAAAGATTTTGTGGATTTTATCTTCCACCTTCTGTCGTTGCCACTTGCAACTATCGTCGACCTCCTACATGAAAGTAAGAAAGACATGGTAGGGTCTCGTTGGAGATCTCTACAAAAGCATGGCCTCACTTGAAGATGAGTACTTGGAGACAAATCTCAACAAGAACTCTTTGCTTAACCCAACGGCTCCTTCTTTTTAACTCTTCGCCAAGCCCAACGGTTTGTGGTTTTAACTTTTCACCTATCCCGAATATACCTGTAAGCGGAACTAAAGAATATGTGAAGAGGCCAATGAGATATATGGTGACAGATAATCCGGAGGTGAAACCCATGTCGCCCTCTCATTATCCCCCTTCTCAAGGACTTCAATCCGCTTGTTGAAAAAACAGGTTCAACTTAGCCCTCGAGAGGTAATTTACAATGTTATAAATAACTAAATAAGCTCTTTATCCAGGCCTTAATTTTCATTTTCAGTTTGTGTTGTTGAGTGTGCTCGTTACGGAGTCTGGAGTGATTTTGAGTTGATTGTGTTATATATTTGTGTGCGTGCGGGAAATAGCGATGCTTGAAAGCGTCTTTGGAGACTAAATGCGTGGCCGACTCTTTGTCTTCCTTGGGACGAAAAATTGTGCATGCAAAGGATAGCAAAACCCCAAGGCGCCGAGAACTCTAAATCATTGCCATCTACCGTCTTCCTACATATTCGCCGGGTGCTTATTTGTTGTGTTTTGCTATACGGTTCAAATGCTTTGGCCTTTGGGGATCGGATTACATTTGTATGTGGTGTTTATGTTGTTTTGTTGAAGCTAATGTTGTCATCTTAGAATTTTATGTTTTTTTTTATGATTTGGGGATCGAAATTAGCATCTTTCGATGATTTATGAAGTATGTCATATTGTTGTTGACAGAGTACTTATCATTCGATCAATGTTTACCATCTTTACAAGACAATGAGATGTCTAGAGAGAAAGAGTGAGAAAGAAAACCCCTCAATAAATACCATCCCTCCCTTTCACCGCCCTCACGGTGAAATCCCCCTCCCCAAAGTGTGCAAGCCACCGGTTCCCCTGCGGTTCCTGATGATACCAAGTCTCCAAGCCCTATGGTTCCCTACCCTCTTCGCCCTCCGACCCGGGCTCTTCCCCCCCCCTTACTCCAAAACCCCATTAATGATCCTTCATTTATTAAGGCGTTGACCTTATCAATAGGAAAAGGGCATTTAATGCCTGAAGTTATTGTATCTTGCCCCCGCAAGCTTGCCATATTCAACCGTGGCCCCGATTCATTAAGGGATGATGAGATATTTATCCCTATATCTCATGAAGAATATGCAGAGATATCGAAGCCTTGGGAGACAGCCATAATTCTAAAAGTTCTGGGACGTTCTTTTTCACATGATTTTCTTAAGAAGGAGCTAACAAAGGCGTGGAAGTGGGAGAAGCCTATCGAAATTATTACGTTAGGCGAGAGGATTTTTCAGTTTAAAATGCCCATCCCAACCGGAAAAATCTATGGTGCTAGGAGGAGGCCCATGGTTTATTTTGGGTCAGTATGGTTTGGGTGCGGGGCCCGGGCACCCGGTTTTAACCCATCCCTTTGCAAAAATAAACCAGGTTTCCGATATGGATGCACTTACCTGGATCTCCCTATGGAATTTTACGAGGAAGAGACATGTTGGAAAAGATAGGTAATAGCGTGGGAAAGACTGTGAAAATCGATTCACACTCTTTAGATGGGGGGAGACGAAGATTTGCCGTCGTATGTACGCTTGTGGATGATAGGAAACTGCTACCTAAAAAAGCTTGCATCGGAAAGGTTACTCGAGGCCTTGGTTTATGTCGACGGTCCATGGTGGTGTTCTTATTGTCATATGGTGGGTCGCCTAGCGAAGTCTTGTTCAAGTCGGCCGGTGAGTAAGGAAGGCGAGGAAGGAGTAAAGAGGGACAAGGTGCATGGGGAAGATCAACCACAAAATCCACAAGAGGAAAGGTGGACTCAAGTGGGGGCCCACAAGAAAAAAATCCCAAAGTCAATATCCCAACAAAGAGAGAATCGGTATTGAGGGAAAGAGTGGACATCCCCTAAAATCTAGGTGGACCCCAAAGAAAAAGGAAGACATCCAAGAAATGGGGGCGGCGAGTTCGAAGAAAAGAAAAAGGGAGTGACATGTTGGTGTTGTCCAATCAAATGTCAAGTGAAAATTCTTTTTCCCTTCGCAAAACACGGGAGAGTCCGAACATGAAGCTTCCATACTTCAACGAGATCTCATCCCCCTCCCAAATTTTGAAACGTGGGCCGAGAAGCGTGATGTCGGTTTACTTGCTTCCCAATTCGAAAATTCAGTAAGTCCCTCAAACCCCCCTTTTTTCATTGGCTTCCCAAGAATCCCCGGTCACCAATGCGAACCCTCCTCTATTAATACCCGGGGAGTATTGGGAGTTCTTCCTTACTTTCTTCTTCTACTTGTCATTGAACCACAAAAAAGCAACCCGAACACTAGTATCCTACAAAATGTTCGCCCAACCCGAATCGAGGTCGCCATCTCCGACGGCTTCCCCGCCCAGGACCCCTCCATCCCCCTCCCCGCTCCAAAAGTTCAGTATGTAAAAGACTGCCCGTCCTTGAGGTTCGCTCGTCCTATGAGGCCCATTCTCTAGGAGCTAAATCCCGGTTATGTGGACTATCTTCTACCTCTGGAGAACTCGACGACGGTGTTTGCGGACATCACGTTGGAGGAGGTCAAAGCTATGATATTCAATCCTCTAGTGAGCGAGAGGGTGGCCAACAACATGATAATGTATGAAAATTCAGAATCATGGCACCCCACATACCCCAGTTTCAAACACTTGCTCATCTCCCACACTTGTTCAAAATATTTGTCCACTTGGTTTCTAACGAGAGAGGTCGAAGTCGAGTTCGACGACCGAAACTTAATGCAAAATCCGGGCCCCGCTGGGCCCGGCTCCACTCCTCCCAAAGGTGTGGACTATTGTGCTAATCAATACGATGTCGACTCGGCGCTTGCAATGAGCAACACGGATGCTTTGATGATTGCACAACTACACAAACCAATGAAACAACTAGGGATTTCGGTATCTTGGGAAGAGGCAAGAGGGAGAAAAAACTCGCGAGAAGCCGAGATGGCTATATGGCCACACCGAAAGATGCGGACGTGTCCCAAAACCGGCTTAGAAGTCAATCCTTGGGAAGTCGGAAACGAGGGGGTCCTAAAGAGGATCATGGACACGCCCAACCTATTTAAGGGAATGAATATTTTGTTTTGGAATGTAAGGGGGGATAGCTCGGCCCTCGTTTCTTCCGAACTACCGGCTTCTCGTGCAGCAACACTCTCCTTCCATGGTGGTGTTGGTGGAAACTTGGGTTCCTAGGGGAGAAAACCGCTAGCATTGTTAGAGCAGCCCCGGTCGTTGCCCTCCTTGTGGGTTATGAGGAGAGAGATTATAAAAGTAATATTAGTTTATTAGGAGAGAGAAAAATTTTGGCCAAAAAATTGATGCCCAGCTCTTCATGATGGACCAAGAAGAAGAGGAGCAAAGAAGGAATTGGAGGAGAGAGAAAATATGGTGGGGTAGGTGAAAGAGTGATGAAGTAATAAAATAATTAATGACCACAAACTATAGGGCAACTATTGGTTGTGCTCTTAGTAACTTGGACATGGACTCTTGGTATCTCGTGGATCCGTTGGGGATTTACCGGGGGCATCCTCTTACTTTGGAACTCCTTTGTTATTGATTTCCAAGTAATAGGAGAGGGTGCTCAAGGCTTGCATGGAGTTATGGAGGTACGTTCTCAAAAAACTTCTTTTATTTTATCGGCCATTTATGCTAGCCCTAAGATTGATGTGCGTAGATTATTATGGGAAGAATTAAAAATGCTTGCTTATGACCTCAACAAACCGTGGGTCTTATTAGGAGATTTTAATGATGTTATTAGTCAAGATGAAAAATTAGGGGAAAGAAAATTTTATATGCTCGGTCTAAATTGTATGCTAATACGATGAATGATTGTCATTTAGTTGATATTGGTTATTGTGGCCCCAAATTTACTTGGACTAATAAACGAAAAACAAATCCTATATATGAACGGCTTGATAGAGGGTGGGCAAATGTTGAATGGTTAAACTTGTTTCCCGATTATAGTCTCCGTCATCTCCCTCGTGTAACGTCGGATCATTGTCCCTTCTTGTTAAACTTGCAGCCCAATAAACATGTCCTAGGAGAAAAGCCATTTAGATTCGAACCAATGTGGACCTTGGATAGTACCTTCCTTGAAGTGGTGAACCAAGCGTGGCCTATGGACAATTGGGAAATTGAAAGAAAGTTAGATTACACTAGAGGGAGCTTATTGAGTGGAATAAAAATACCTTTGGGAATGTTTATGTGAGGAAGAAAAATTTGCTAGCTAGACTTAAGGGAGTCCAAGTTTATCTCCAAAGAAATCCCGAGTTCAAAATTTCATCGGGACTTAGAGTATGACTTACAAAATGACCTCCCTTAACATTTCCGGACCAAGAAGAGATGTTATGGAGGACAAAAAGTCGGATGGATAGAATAGGTGAAGGGGATAGGAATACGAAGTTTTTTTCATCGCAACGTCACAATTAGGAGAGCGTACAACCGTATTTTTATGCCTTAGGGATGATGTTGGGGGGTTAGTAGAGGATCCCATGGAAATTAAGAATCATATCCTTAGGTTTTACGAGAGATTTATATACCTCCGATTAGGGGTGTGCACCGGTCCAAAACCGGACCGGACGGACCGGACCGGTTGGACCGGTGGACCGGAATCCAAATTTTTTTGGACCGGGACGGACGACGGAAAAATTCGGTCGGTCCGGTTTTGGACCGGTTGGACGGAATTTATATTTTTTTATTAAAAAAAAAACTTTTTCTTAGGTTTAAATATATTTATAAATTCAATATATTAAAATATAATATTTCTAAAAGCAATAATTTTAAAGGCAATAAATATGAGGTTTTAACTTTCTAACTTTTTAAGTTTAAAACATTTTTTTAACCTTTAAACTTTTTTTTAAAAAAAAACTGGAATTCGGTCCGCCGGTCGGACCGGAAAATTCCCGGTTTTGGACCGGACCGGACCGGAAACCCGGAATCCCAAATTCTCGTGGACCGGGGACCGGACCGGATTCGTCCGGTCCGGTTCGGGTTCCGGTTCGAATTCGGTCCCGTCCAAAAGTGCACACCCCTACCTCCGATCATGCGGTTTGTCATGATTATTCTAACCCCAGGGAGGATATATCGAAAGTAGATGTGGCTTTCCCCCCCTCTCCTAAAGAGATTCGCCGAGCTCTATTTAGTATGAAACCGCTTAAAGCCCCTGGTCCAGATGGCTTTCATCCTGTTTTTTTTCAAAAATCTTGGGATATCATAGGCACCGATACATGTCTTTGCTATTAGAAACTGGTTTAGAGAAGGGTGTATTCCTGAACAGTTATGTCATGCTACTGCATGCACGATCCCTAAACAACAGTCCCCCGAGACCATCAAGCAATTTCGCCCAATTAGTCTTTGCAATTCTATGTATAAGCTCACAACTAAGATTCCGGTTAATAGGCTTAAACCGCTTATTCCTTCATGGATTTCTCAAAATCAAAACAGTTTCATTAAAGGCAGAGGAGCGGATATTAACCTTGTCATAGCCTCCGAAATTTTACATTCCATGCAGAAAAAGAAAGGGAGATGGGGTTGGTTTGCTCTAAAAATAGACTTGGAGAAAGCCTATGATAGGGTCGAGTGGAGTTTTGTTCGTAAATGTCTCCCGATCTGTAACCCGAATGACCATTCCGTTAAGTTAATCATGGATTGCGTTTCTAAAGCTTCATCATCTATCTTGGTAAATGGTAGGAAATCCGAGACTTTTAATCACACTAGAGGCCTTCGTCGGGGGGGATCCGATGTCTCCTACCTCTTCAATATCCGTCTTGAAGCCACGACTCAATCCATTCAACAGGCTTCAGCTTCTAAGGAGTGGACCCCTTTCTGGGTAGGTAGGAAGAAAGTGCCAATTTCCCATTTGTTATTTGCGGATGATTTGTTGTTGTTTGGGAGAGTAGACGAGGATACGGCTTTTGCAGTTAGAAATACTCTAGATACCTTTTGTGCCGGTTCTGGGCAGAAGATAAACGAACTGAAAAGCAAACTGATTTTTTCCCCAAACACGAACCTACGGTTGAAATCACTTTGTTCCAAGAGACCATTTCGGTGTCGGAAACTCCTAACCTAGGTACGTATTTGGGTCTACCCATCTCGCATAAAAGACCAAATCGAACCCAGCTTCAGTTTGTAGTTGATAAGGTTAGGAGTAAGCTAGCCATGTGGAAAACTAAGTTTCTTTCGAAAGCGGGGCGGCTGTGTTTGATTAAGTCTACCCTTTCTACCATACCAGCCTATTATATGCAAGCCTCGGTCTTTCCTGCTATTTGCCTGAAGGACCTTGACTCTTTGTGTAATAATTTCCTTTGGGGGGATTCTGAGAATAACAAGAAAATCCACTTGGTTGGGAAAGAAATGACCTTCACTCCCAGGGAATGTGGGGGCTTGGGCATTAGGACTCAGAAAACCATGAACATAGCATATATGGCCAAACTTGCCTGGAAAATATCCCAAGGTCCTGAGAACTTAGCTCAAGCATGTATTGCCTCAAAATATGTGCATAAGAATCACGTCACTTCTTTCAAAAAATGGGTCGGTGCTCTGGAAAAATTTAGGGAAGGGGGTGGGAACTTCTTAACTCCCATAGTAGGCTGGAGTATAGGGAACGGAGAGTCAATTAATTTGTGGATGGATAATTGGATGGGGGTGGGGTCTTTGAGGAGTATGGTACATGGGCCCTTGAGAGAAAAGGAGGACAAGTGGTGTATACGCGACATAGTTATTCAGGATGAGTGGGATATCAGTAGGATATCCTTCGAACTCCCAGCCGAAATTCAAATGAGAATCATGAGTACTCCTATCCCATCTCACGAGGATAGACAGGATTTGTTGATTCCAGACTTTGTGAATTCAAATGGATTCTCTTTAGCCCAAGCATATAAGGCTCAGGTTGCACTTCCTAGGGTAGAGTTGGATTGGCTATGGAAAAGTAAAATGGAACCAAAATTGAAAATCTTTTTCTCGGCTTTTATGGAGAGATAGGCTTCCCCCACAAATCGTTACTCCATGTGAGAAACATTGCCCCCGATAGTCTATGCCCAAGATGTAAAAGTACGATGGAAGTTTCAGCCCATGTAATTCGCGAGTGCCCCTTTTCCGAGGAAGTTTGGCAGCAAACTCCCTTAAACTTCTCGCCAAACATCCCGTTTCACTCTTGGCTCAAAAATAACCTTCAGTCCCTTCAGGTATTCAAGGGTGTCGAATGACGAGATGTATTTTCGTACTTGTGTCACGAGATTTGGAAAAGTAGAAATGATTGTTGTTTTAAGAATGCTAACCCCTCTCAAGCAGCGGATATTCTCTCATCTGCTCTAAAACTTGCTTTAGAGCGCCTTCATATCCTAAATAACCTTCCTGATTCGAATCAACCCGCAGGCGTCCCTGCAACTTCTCTTCCTCAGTTTCTGGAGTCTATGAATGTCATGCATGTTGATGCATCTTTTTCAAACAAGTTTGACGTGGTAGGCATTGGGGGGGGTGGTTAGAGACTCTAGAGGAAACTGGTTGCTTGGTTTTGAAAAACAATGTTTTGTTGTGGACCCTCTATTGGCCGAAATATATGCTATTCACACGGGTTTAATTATAGCCACAAATAACCAATATGCTAATATGATAATCTTCTCGGATTGTGCGAGAGGCTGTGAAATGCATTTGCTCGACGATACCACTCTTGACAAATACTTGAGCACAATTCTTGATTGCGAAATTTGAAGGACAAGCTTCGGGAGTGAAGATTGAGCATTGCGGAAGAAGATTAAATCAAGTGGCGAGATGTTTTAGCCAAGCATAATAGACTTTCGGATATTAGTAGCAATGTAACTAGGACTTTCCCCTATCCCCCTAGTTCTTGTTTGGATATTTATCGTCAGGATTGTAAGACACTTTTTAATGTTTTAATTTAAAGATAGGTACTTTGTTCACCAAAAAAAAAAAAAAAGAGTACTTATCATTCATGATTTCCTTTCCCATATTAGTTACTTATTCCACAATCCTCAGGCTATAACTTTCTCTAATAAATTGTTGATTATTGAATACGAGCACTATTCAGTTAATGCGGTGACATGGTGCAATGAGGATTGTGGAGATCCTTGAAATCTAAACTTCATCCTAAACTACGTCAAAAATGCTAGAAAGCTTTGTAGAAGTTCGAATGTTATTGCTGATTTGATGGCCAAACAAGGCCTTCATCGGAGCTCGGAATTTCTAGCTTGGTTGTAGGCTTTCTTCATAGCCTAGTCGCTCTTCAACTATTATAGTTGTAATTTGCTGCTCTATGACTTCGTTATGAATCAATAGCATTCTAATTCTTTTGTTTGGTAAACATAAAGGGTTTGTTCTATTCACCTCATTTTCCGTCCTTATCAGAAAAAATAAGCTTTGACATTCACAAAATGAGGTCTAATAAGTTCAGATTAGGTCTAATAAGTTTGAATAAGTTCATATTAGTTTAGTTAAGTTCAGAGTAGCAAAAATAAGTTGCATAGAACAGTCTCAATGTACCATTGATTGTCTGGAAGTAATAGCAATGAAATTAAATTTGATATTTATTTTATAAACACAATGCATGAATTTAAACAACTAATGCAATAACTAACCTCAAATAGTATTGAAGCTGATATGAATGATCAAGCTTTTTATCACAACAGTCAGTAGCTCAGCAAATGGTAGCTCACCAACTTCAGCTCAGCTTCCTAACTATATTTCCACGTCAGTAGCAGTAGTTAGTTACAGTGGTTAGAGGTTGTTAGCAATCTGTTTTGTACTTTTGTATGAGGGTTTAGTACATGTCAGCAATCTTCTGATTGGCTATTGTATCTTTTCTTACATTGCAATTGGACATAGCTAATCATTTGTACTATAAAAACAAATGATGATGTATTCAGTAAGAATTCATTTCTGATTTTTATTCACAATAATAAGATATTCCTTCTTTCTCTCTTCTTCCTTTTCTCTCTCTATTCATCAAGATAATGAAAGAAGTTCTTTAAACTTCTTTATGGTATCATAGCAGGATCATCTTCAAGATCATGGAGATTAATCAGCTACATTTTAGTAGCATTTTCACAAAGATTTCTCGTTCAAAATCAAAGGTGCAAAATCGCTGCAAACAGTTTAAATTGCATAAGTCAAATTTGCAGAAATCAGGTTTTGATCTTCAAAATTCTGAAATCTCGTTACATCTCATAGAAATTCTTGAATAATTCAAGATCATTGTTAATTTCTGAAGAAAATTGAGTTCAGATTTGTTTAAAATCATTCTAAAATGAGTACAAACTCAAACAACACTAATCCTATGCAAGATCCTAAATCTTCATACTTCATTCATCCGAATGAAAATACTTCTCTTCCACTGATTTCTGAGAAGTTTAATGGTGAAAGTTATGGAGAGTGGAAGAGAAGCACGATGCTCGCATTATCTATAAAAAATAAGATAGGTTTCATTGATGGAAGCCTACTTAAACCTGCCAAAACTGATCCTACACACAAAGCATGGGAGAGATGTAATGATATCATCATTTCTTACATTATGAGATCCTTGGAGGCTCCTATTGCTAAAAGTGTCATCTATTCCAAAAATCTCAAGGTTCACTATTTGTGACAGATTATTTCACTCAGATCAAGGCTGTATGGGATGAACTGAGTGCAATTAGACCTTTGCCAGCCTGCAGTTGTAATGGTTGTACTTGTAATCTTACTCAAGAGTTCATTAAACAGCAAGATGAAGATAGACTGATTCAATTTTTAATGAAGCTAGATTTGAGGTTTGCTAATGCAAGATCAAACATAATGATGATGCAGCCCTTGCCTAAACTTTCCATAGCTTACAGACTTCTTGTTCAAGATGAAAATCAAAGAAAAAGTGCTTCATCATCATTTACAATTAGTCAATTGGTTTATGGTAATGCAGCAAATGGAACTAAAGAAATCACAGGATCAGGTGGATCAGGAAGCAGAAATTACAGGTCTAATGCTAAGTTTGTGTTTCAGAATTCTGGAAAGAAGATCATAGTAGGAGGAGGCAATAAACGACCACAATGTGATCACTGCAAGAAGATAGGTCATACTATTGATGTTTGCTAGAAACTCAATGGTTATCCAAATCACATCAAGAGTAGAGGCAAAAGCATGGCAGCTATAGTTCAGGGCGATGATAATTCTGATGAAGAACAAGTGATTAATTTTTCAGAGGAACAATTTGCTAATCTCATGAAAGCTTATTTCTACTCAAGCAGAAGAAAGAACTTCTGTCACTGCTGCTAATATGGTAGGTACATGTTTAATCACTTGTTCTAATTCCAAGTGGATAATAGATAGTGGAGCTACATATCATATCTGTACAAATCTAGCTTTGTTTGATTCATATATTGTATTCACAAAGGTGCCAAACACAATTACTATTGCTGATGGGAAGCAAATCACTGTTGAGCATATTGGGACTGTTCAGTTTGGAAATGGAATTATATTGGAGAATGTATTACATGTTCCAGGGTTCACAACTAACTTATGTTTACTACAGGATCCATCTCTCAATCACTCCCTGGTTCGTGGTAGACTCACATCAGGCCTATATGCTGTTACTGAAGCATCTAATAATACACAACAATTGTTAGAAGAATTTTCCGATTCAGCTTTGCTTGCACATGCGACAGATGCAAAGTTGTGGCATCTCAGGTTAGGACACATTTCCTTCAATAAATTGCATTTAGTGCAACCTCATATTCGCTGTACTGTAGCATGTGATACAATTTGTCAAATTTGTCCTAAAGCAAGACAAACAAGATTGCCATTTCCTTATAGCACTTCATCTACTACTAGCTGTTTTGAGATTGTACATGTAGATACTTGGGGACCATATAAATCTAAGACTCGTGATGGGTATTCTTGGTTTCTAACTATTGTTGATGATTTCTCAAGACATACTTGGGTGTTTTTGATGAAAAATAAGAGTGATGTAGTTGCAATTCTCAAAACATTCTCTATCATGGTTCAGACACAATACAAGACATCTATTATGTGTCTAAGGACAGATAATGCTAAGGAGTTTTGTAAGGGTGATATACTGGATTTATTTCACTCAAATGGGATTAAACACCAGAAAACATGTGCTGATAGTCCTCAACAAAATGTAGTAGTAGAAAGGAAACACAGACATTTGTTAGAAACAACCATGGCACTATTTTTCTAAAGCAGAGTGTCTGTGAGGTTTTGGGGGAGAATGTTTGTTCTGTGCTGTACATCTTATAAACAGAATGCCATTAAGTAGTGTAGGTTTTAAGTCTCCTTATGAAGTTTTGAATGAAGTCAAGCCTTCACTGTCTCACCTAAAGGTGTTTGGATGTTTGTGTTCTGTTTCAACACTCAAAGCTCATAGAGCTAAGTTTGATCCAAGAGCAACTTCATGTGTCTTCCTTGGATATCCACCAAATCAGAAAGCATACAAAGTTCTTTGCCTTGAAACTGGTAAAATTATAATAACCAGAGATATTATCTTCTATATATGAACATCACTTTCCTTTCCATTTCACAACTCCACCAAATACAAATTCCACTCCTATATTCCTTCCTGCCAGCACTCCATTTAATATGGAATGTGACTTTGACATTCCTGAACCACTATCCTTTCCTACTGAAGCTACCATGAATCCCCCTATTTCTTCTTCTTCTACAGACACATCATCTACTTTTATTTCTCCTGAAAACACTTCTATTTCTCCTGCAAATACTTCTACCTTAACTAACACTTCTCCACCAACCTTTGAACCAAGACAATCTTCTAGACCTAAACACAAGCCATCCTACTTGGATACTTATGTCTGTGTTGCTAAACACATTTCAGCACATTGGTGCAATATTGTCCAGTTCAATCTGTTACCCTCCTTCATGCAAGCTCTTATTAATCACACCACTGAAGTATCTGAACCAGTTAACTACTGGGAAGCTTCACAACACTCTGGTTGGGTTGAAGCTATGCACAAGGAGATTGATGCTTTGGTTGCTAATCAAACATGGAATCTGGTGCCTTTACCTAAACATAAGAGGGCTATTGGTTGCAAATGGGTATACAAGGTGAAGCTGAAAGCAAATGGTTCTGTAGAGAGACTGAAGGCTAGGCTTGTTGCCAAAGGATTCACCCAGAAGTATGGCTTGAACTATAAGGAGACCTTCTCTCCTGTGGTCAAAATGACAACCATAAGGTGCTTACTGCCTGTTGCAGCTTCTTGTAATTGGCCACTTCATCAATTAGACATTAGTAATGCCTTTTTACATGGCACTCTTGCTGAGGAGGTTTACATGAAAGCACCGGAGGGATTTCCTAATCCACATTAATATGTTTGCAAGCTTAAAAAGTCCCTATATGGACTGAAGCAAGCCTCTAGGCAATTGTTTGCCAGGCTTCATGAAGAATTAGTGCAACAAGGCTATCAACAGTCAAAAAATGACTATTCCTTGTTCATAAGAAGGGTTGAATCATCAATTATAGTAGCAGCCATCTATGTAGATGACATCATCCTCACTGGATCTGACATCAATGAAATTCTCAGACTCAAACAACATTTGCATGGTACCTTCAGCATTAAGGATCTGGGCATCTTAAACTACTTTCTAGGCATGGAGATTACACACTCTACTACTGGGATTGTTGTTTCACAAAAGAAATTTAGCAAAGAATTGTTGGCAGATTGTGGGATGGATGTTTCTAATAAGACCAAGACTCCTCTACCCAGTGATTTGAAGCTTTTACCAGATTCAGGTGTTCTCTATGCTGATCCTAAACATTATAGGAGTTTAGTTGGGAATGCAATTGGTCATAGCTAATCATTTGTACTATAAAAACAAATGAAGATGTAAGAATTCATTTCTGATTTTTGTTCACAATAATAAGAAATTCCTTCTTTCTCTCTCTCCTTCCTTTTCTCTCTCTATTCCTCAAAATAATGAAAGAAGTTATGTAAACTTCTTTAAATAGCGACTACCAGACCGCTCGCAGCTACCGCAACAACTAACCTATACTTCAACCACTATTTTTGTTGAACAAGCTCTAAGATGATTAGCTTGAATATCATTGTAGAAGCAAGGTGGAATATGTAGAAGCAAGAAAAGAATTTGTACTTGGAGACGAATCCCTTTGGTTAATCCAAAAGCTTCAATTAACGGAACTCAAGGATAAGTGAAAGGGCCAATGAGATATATAGTGATGGATAATTTGGAGGTGAAACCCATGTCTGTCCCTCTCATCACCTCCCTTCTCAAGCACTTCAAGTTCAAGTTAGCCCTAAGGAGGTAATAATGCTATAAATATTTTCTCTGTTTCACAAATTTCTGCAACTAAACTCCTTGACACCTCAATAAACAAGGTAAACGGACAAATCAATTAGAATAATCATTTTTAAACGATTCATCTACTTGGCTTCTTTATCATCCTCCAAAATTTGCACACAAGTATATAAAGTATAAGACTTAATGCACGCTTTTATTTATTTTTCCTTTTTCTTGCTTTGTGTTGAGTTATGGGTCAACTCATGGGTGGATGATGAAAAGGAAGTTGGAGTTATTTTATGCTAACCGTGTGATATATTTGTGTACAGGGAATACCGGAATAGCAATACTCAAAGCATATCCGGAGACTAAATATGTGTCGACTACGACTATCGTCTTCCTTGGGTCGAATATCGTGTGCAGATGATACTATATGACGAGGTTGAGGTGGTGGTATAGTGGCATCGCTTCCCACCTCATATCCCTGAGGTATAGGGATCAAACCTCATGTGACTCATTTGAGGATTTCCCCTTATCCCCCTTCAAGTGAGTCCATTTCATCTTACGCTTAAAAAAAAAAAAAAAAAAAGATGATACTATATGACAAAATGCCGGTTTTAGCTAAAGTAGAACACTTATAAATTATAATGCAATTTTAGTTATCTCCCGCATTTCATTACGTTGTTATAGGCTAACGAATATTTTCTATCTTAATTATACCCCGTTCTTTTGGACATATTTTCGATTCCGTTCGATTCTTCTCGCATTTCAGTTTCTCTCAATTCAGTTCAGTTCAATTCAGATTCTCTCAGTCCAAAAGGATGGGGCCTTAGTACTACAATGATTAATGAATGTCTTCCTAAATTCAATGATTAACAAATGTCTTCCAAAAGTCTAATGCTTTGACCATTAGCCTATGTATACTTGATCTGAACTTAATTCATCGCCCGAAATTACTTAAAATCTCCCCAACTACCACGTAAATGTACCATTATACCTTTGGGCGCTTTTATAACTCTCTCTCCACCACCACCTAAAATCACTAACCGCCAATCGCTACCTCCAACCCACCGACGATCACCACCGATGACAACAATGTCTTCCGACGACGTAAATTTTTTTTTTTAACGAATTCCATGGGGCTAACGTGTGGTCGCATGTTGGCCACCATGGACACAACGTCTGGCCTGGACTACAATTGTTAATTAATGTCTTCCTAAATTCAATGATTAACAAATGTCTTCCAAAAGTCAAATGCTTTGACCTTTAGCCTATGTATGCTTGATAGGAGAACAAACATATCACATCTTCCCATCATGGGCAAGGGATTTCAGAGATATGAAGATACCTTAAAAATAGACAAGCAGTAAAAGGGGCATAAACGCAGCCTTCTAAAAGAAAAATGGTATATCCTTGACGTAATAAGCTGAATGAGGAACTTCCTTCTCAACATGAAGAATAAACTTCAACGTCTTAACTTATAACTTTCAATGATGAACAAACATGTCAAAGGAGTCTATAGAGAATCAAAATGTTGGCGTGAGCACACAGAAAAACTCAATTTATGGGATTTACTTTCTATCGTGCTAATATATAGTGAATACACACACACAAAATTCGGACTAAAAGATAATCTCAATTTGAAGTCATATTGGTCGAATAGCTAGTCTCCCAACCCCAGTACCTTTTGTCATGACCATGCACAGATCTTGGCAGTCCCAGTTCCATGAAAAAATTGAGGACTGCCTACTAGAATGATGGCTGATGATGAGCTTGCAAATGTTGGACCAGATATTTACATACACTAGTTATACCAGTCAAGAAACAAGACTGAGAAAGTAAGTACAACCAGAAATAGCAAAAGAAATGTTCTGCTACCACTATTCCTCTGTATGGCCTGAGACAACTCTTTGTTGCCAAGCTCCACATTTTGCGTTGCTTCAACTGCCTACATGCACAAAACATGGCAAAAGTTATATGTAGATCCAAGGTTTCTCTCTGATAATCGTATTAACACTATACTGAAATGAGGGTGGCTATGATAATGATTAAATGGCACTTAAGAAATACAGACAGAACTACCGAGGGAGTACAAGGGAGACTTTTAGAAGGATGAAGGTTTGTGTACATTTGTAGTCTCAATTCAACTGTAGATCAATAAATAATCACTGTGGTCAAAGCTACACATTTCGCTTCGGTGTAATGGTGGCTGGGAGGCTTGGGTTCTGTAATATTGTCATGGAAAGTGATGGTGAGAATGTGGTGAAGGGTGTGGGTGCCATGGTGGGTTACGCTCCGATTTTCTTATTCTATGAGGCTGTGAAGAGAGCTTAGTGCTTCTTTTTAATTCTTTCTCTATTTCTCATGTAAGGAGAGTGGGTAATACTGTAGCTCACTTGGTTGCTAGGTGGGATATTAGCTTTAACTCTGAAACTGTATGGTGTGATTCCTATCCCCAAAGTGTTTTAGCTTTGGCGGAGATTGATTTGCTATCATATTATCTTGCTTTTCCCCCTTAAAAAAAAAAAGTAAAAGAAAGCTACACATAGCTGGATTACCCACATAAGATAAAAAATATAATTGTATTTGCTGTAATTGCTGAGTTGTAATCCACCAAGTATTAAATTCTGTATCATGATTACCCAGTGGGTTGATAAAGTTTTTTGCAATCACTGTCAGGTTAACCAAAAGCACTTAAAATGTCAAAATCTGTTGATCAAAAAAACCAAACCTGTTCGTACAAATGCTCGATCTGTTGGGCTTGCTGGAGAACATGTGTAGACATGAGGTGATTCAGTGCAGACATCTCCACCATTTTGGTTTCAGTTTGTTGAGCTGCATCTAGAAGATTACTCAGCTCCACCTACATTACACAGGAATTTATGTAATTGTAACAAAATCAACAGGCCAATACTAAGAAATAATGTGCATTGATACTTTCCAATATATCAGAATGCATATGTAACTAATAACCTGAAGTGCACGAGTATCATCATCCAAAAGCTGCTCTTGGACTCTTTGGGGACTGGGTTGCACTTCATCAGGTTCCTTAACCTCTAGATGCTTCGATTTCAAGTGGTATGTTGCACTTGACTCAGGGATACGGGTTTCGTTTTCTTCTGGGCGTTGCTCTATTCAAAACATCTTGGAACCGTATAGCTCTCAGCCGGTCAAATTCTGATGTAACTGAATGAAGCTTTTCACTTAATATCAAAACCTGTAGGATTGTTTAAGCTTCAATTGAAATGTGCAGAAAACTAAAGCATTTCTGCTTTGGAAAGAAAAATGCAAACATAGAAGTAACATATGAACCATTGCGATTAGTGTTCAGAGTAAAATTTACCATAGGAAATCTTACCTTGCCACTATGTAAGTTCTGTCAATCTAAAAAACAGCGACTGCCATAGAGTGGCATGTTCAAGCACTGAAAAACTAGTAACTTTCGATCTTCAATTTCACAACAAATGAACAATATAGGATAGCCAGTGGATCAACAATATAGGGTTTGAATGGCAGTTGAGCTAGGATAGGTAGATTTTAGAAATGATACACACCAAAGATATGAACCCTTGATGCACAAGACATAAACAAGAAAGCTACCCATACTACACTGATAATCAAGGAATTCTTTGAATGTAACTGGACACCCATGGTAAGGAGGTAGAGAACTGGTGCATGAAAGAAAGATCTAAACCATACAGGATTTGAGTGGCAGTTGCTTTAGCATAGGTAGTTTTTACTTTTTTAGATCTGATACACACCAAAGATATGAAACCTTAATGCACAAGACATAAACAGGAAAGCTGGGCATACAGCACGGATAATCAAGGAATTCTTAGAGGGAAACTGGGCAGCCACGGTAAGGAAGTAAAGAGCTGGTGCGCAAAAAGTATCTCCAAAGGTCCACAAATAAGGTCAGAGTGTATGCGTCATAGCTGTAGGCGGTACCTCATTCTTCAAGCAGGTGCACACTAAATTGAAATTAACATTCCATTCTCAATTTCATCAAGCTTCAAATATTTTGATCATCTCTCTACTTGTCGAATTACACTTACAGGTAACGTGACCAACACATCTCTAACCAAACACAGACAAGAAAGCTCAAAGCACGTACTAGAAAAAGAGTATAAATATGCATTTTAAGTCTCATGGAAGAACGGAGTTGTAGCGCCAAACTTAGCACCCCACCCCCAACAAAAGAGACGCAACGGGAGTAAAGAAAGACTACACTTAGCTGTAAAATAAAAGGCGGCTAAAACTATCCTGAAAATTCATACATACCACTCCATGTTTATGTGCAATTGTATCAGCATTGGAAGCCATTCGTATACCAAGCCAACCCTTCGAGTTGGCTTCTTCATCATTTATACTAGCTTTTAGAACGTCTATCTGCTTTTGACATAGTTTAACAAAAGAAGTAACCTGCATAGAAATAACTTCCATTTGTCAAAGAATTCATGATCAATTAAAATTTCTTCTCAATTAACTTGTTAAGTTTTCGCGTCTTGAATAATTAACTAATAAGCCATTATACAGACTAATCACAACATAAATAACATTGATTGGCACTGGATCTTCCATATCATATGTAGGTTATTAGCATAGAAAAATCATTTAGCATTTCAGGAGATGATTCAATCCCATATTGTAAGAAAGAGACAATTAAAAAGAATGCAGTCCATAACAAAATTAATTAAGCACTAGCCATCTTTTACATTGAAATAATTCTTCGACAACACGAAAGAATCATAGGTCAGCTCTTTGACAGTATTGAAAAGTCCATAAGACCCTCTCTATCTATATCTATCCAAGAAAGGAGGAGGCTTTTAGTATCCTCTCCAGTTCAGAATTTACCCCAGTTACAACAATATTCTAGAAACAAAAGTTTGTTTCTTAAGCTGATCCAGCAACCAGCCCAATTGCTTACCGTCACAAACTGTACGCGAACCAGGAGGAAAATAAGAAAGAGGCAGAACAGCATTTGCAAACAAAATTCAAAAATGAAAGAAACCAATGAATTTCAAAAATCTTAGTGCACCTCATTCAAGCTTCCAGCATGTCCTATTAGAGTGAAAAAAATCAACAGATCACAAAATTTTTATTCTTTGCTCTAGAATGCAAGTAGTCAAAGCATTGCACTAAGTTACTTCTCAAAGAAAATCAAACATATCTGAAGTTATTGTGCTAAAGAATGAAGTTAACATTGAGATCAACACTCGAATCAAAGGCATGGAATTCAAAAATAAATTGAATTCCTAATTATAGTAGGTTTGAACTTACTTCCTGCTCAATGCTATCTCTCTCATGCTCCGTTGTCCGATGCAAATCGACATAATCCCGCTTATGTTTCATCAAAAACTGATCCAACTCTCCAATACTCTCAAGCTAGAAAAGCCAGAAATCCATCATTCCACAAAAATATCAGCACACAGTAGCATCAATAAGCTCCAAAATATTCTTCATTTAATCAAGTTCACTCTTATATAATGGTGTAAAAACAATTCACTTACTGTTTTAAGTGAAGCTTTCATGAATTGAGTCCTTTCTCGAGGCTTGTGTATGATGAATGATGCCATTATAGCAGCCAATTTAGACTGACACAGCAAAAATTAAACAAAAAAAACCTCATAAGAACAACTTTCTACATTTACGAAAATGCAAATTACTCCAATATTACACATCAAAAAAAAAAGCAGGAATCAAACATATATTTAGGTTAATTAAGCATCAGGAATCAAATATATATATCTAGGTTAATTAAACACCAACGAATTCCATAGAATTGTCAATTTGATCAAAAGAAAAAGGATGAGAGAGAAAATACCTCGTCGTACTCCAAAGAAACGGCTTCACGGCGAACAGCATCCTTAAAATCCTCAGTCCTATCCCTAATTTTCGCCATTAATGGATCATATACAAGGTGCAGTTGAAAGGAATATGATGCGATATGAAATTCTATAAATTGAACTACAAATTGACCGAAAAAGAAGTGAATTTACAGAGATTTCTGCAAAATGTCGCAGAAGTTTCAACTAATTGAAATAAAGAAATGGAGAGAGATGGAAGAAATTTAGGAGAGAGAGAAAGTGAGTTTCCGGCGTGCGGCAGTGGAGAAGTAGGCGGATGTTGATGTGCGCCGCTGCAGATCGCCGTGGTACCTGCTTGAGCAGGGGAGAATTGGATCTTAGCACGTTTTCGTGTTTTCTTCTACATCGTTCTTTTCCTTTTCTATTTTACAACATTGCAATTTTTACTAAACCCTATTAATTAATTATTTTTTAGTTAAAGCTAAGGGTGAATATTCGGTGTACGGATTTGAGCTTGAACTGTCCGTCGATGCGAAACAAAATTTGGATTTGAATTTTTCAATCCGAATCAAACCAATTAGAGTTTGAATCGATCAAATCAATCGAATTTTCAAACTATAGATTGGATCCGATTCAAAAATCTATTTTTTTAAAAACTATTTTTTTATGAAAAAAATATTAGGTGCGACAAAAGCCAACAACAATAGTCAATAGATTTAATTTACAAATTTGTAATTCATTACAAACCACATAGTCCATTAATAAACTAATAACAAACCCATAGGCTTTAATTCATTACAACATAACGTAGCATGTCACAGGAGGTTGATCCGGCAACAGTAATATAATACAAGCAAGTTCGGTTCAACAAGAAAGAATCACAACAACAACACTTAAGCATTGGGCTTTTTAAAAAATAAATCGATTAAGCACTTCAGCTAGCCCAATCCATAATACATAATACAAGCATATTACTATTACGTTTATATTGGATTTTTTCCGGATCAATTACCATCAATCCAATCCGATCCGAAATTCCATTTTTAAAAAAAATCTCAATTCGAATCAATTGGAACACGTTAGAATCAATCCCAGGATTGCTTGTTTCGGATTGGATTGGATTGAATTCGATTTTTATCCGAAAAACTTTCACCCTTAGTTAAGACTTAGCCCTCTTCACTTGACTTGATTTTTTACATAAAAGCTGTCAAAAAAAAAAATTACATAATTAAAGATTTCCTTAAAAAAAACTTAATGAAAGTAATTTTTACTAATGCCTGCGATTCTTATTTCATTGTGCTTTATTATTTTAATTTCTATAAATCAAAATTTAGTATTGATGTTTTAAATAGTTTTATTAATTTTATGTAATTTACTGAAATTTCAATTATTGAAATAAACTTTAGATTGAAATTGACTTGTCACTAGTTGAAATTAATTTTATATTTCAATTCAAACTTACTTATGTTGATAAAATTGAAGACTATTGATTCATTTTTTTAGGTAAATTAAACATTTTCTTTCTACTAAAAGCGATAATCAACCGTGACACAAAAAGTCAATTTGTACTTAAATTTTCTACCTAACTTGTATGTAAAATATTTTTTAAAGCAAGTACAACCTTCTATAAAGAGCTTGATCATTTTTAAAACTCAAAAATTTTAAGTAATTTGTACAATTATTTTTCATAAAATAGGTTTGTTAAGATTTTCGATTAATTATGAAAAGTGAGACATACAATTTAACCCACTAAATTAAAAATAGATTTTAGCTCATACTACTATAATACACATCAAAGCTAAGCTCAGGTAGATACTAATTTTCGTTTATACAAGTAAAATGCATATTGAAAGATTTGAAACCACCCTCCATATGGCTTCCTTTCTTCCAACTCTTTCAAGTTTTGTAGTGGGATTGTTTAAAGGAATGACACAAGGCATAAAATTTATTATTAAATTTCATTGTTGAGGATGGATGTGAAATAGGAAAATTGGTTTTTTCTTAATGGGATTTTTGCAACCAATCACTCCTTTAAATCGGTTTTGAGAAGAAAAAATAAATCAAAATTAAGAAGCAAGAATATTTATTTCGGTAGATATACATCATCCTTTTCATGAAAGAGTTATTGTAGCTGTATATACATACTTTAAGTCAAATTTGATAGAGTGAGTAAAAAGTTAGGTACATTTGATTTTTTTTAACTTTGGTTTAGGAGTAATGAAAATAGAGAGTGTATGCATATTTTATATTTTACGAGAGATAGAGATCAACATTTTTTGGAGGAGATGAGATCAACATTGAAGAGAGAAAAGTGTGGGTAAAATGTAAATAAAGCATTATATATCTTTCATCCTAATATACATAGTTGAGTACTTTTTATAAAACAACTAGGAAATAACAGTTGATACTTTTTTCATGCAATGGAGGGAATATGATCTTGGACAAAGTTTGCTATGTATATGCATTACACTCCCACTAAAAGATTATACAATTGGTACTTTAATGCAAAGAAAATACAAATAAAGCATTTTAGCCGAGACATGTCTCTCTAGATAGGGAAATGGAAAAGACTAGAATGAGCATATCGTAATTCGTAAGTATAGCAAGAGAAAACCAAGCACTAGCGTGACATACATGAAGGTGATGTAGGAGGAGAAACCGAGAGAGAGGGGAGGGGGCAAAAGGGAGGAGGAAAATGAAGATGGAACAAGGAAAAAAATAGGTTGAAGCAGTCCCAAAATGAGACGGCATCACTCAAGACTTTATGATAATTATAATAGGCCATGATAAATAACTTTAATCAACTCACAAAGTTAATGCCTTAACCTATTCGAACATGTAAAACTTGTACATGATATTAAAAAAACTAATATCATATTGATGCGATTGTCAATCACTCTATAAGTATAGGCTATTAGGCATTAGCTAATATAGCTATAGTATAGGCAAAAATTTGATTCACATTCACAAATTTATGGTTCAACTAACCTATTAAAAATCCTTCAAAATCCCTTCATGAATAAATTAGGTGAAGGGAGTAATTATCCACAGTTGATAATGGATTTTCATTAGGTGGGCCCAACACAACTTTGGCTTTTGTGTCCAGATCACGGTCCCCCTCACCAAACTATTCTGCAGCTACATTTTCGATCTATATAAAGAAAAATTTTAGGTGGGCGGATCCATATGATAATGGGTCTGAGATAAAGTTATCTAAATACACCGGTAGGCTAGCCCAATAGGGCAGGTTTGTAGATGATTAGTCAAAAATGGATCCACTTGATCACATGGCAACTGGCATCACTTCCATGATGTATCACGGCAACTACCCCCCTTTTTGCTATTTCATACATTGTTGTTTTGGAAATTGAGCGGCGATTTTGATCGATTATTTTGATCTTTTTTTATAAAGTAAAATTATAATACGTATTGATCTTGTGGATTAAATACGATGTGTAGATTCATAATATCAAATTTTTTTATTTTTACTTAAACGAAATAAGAGATATTAAGGGTCATATAATGTTTTAAAACCGCGCATCAAATAATGTAAAGAAATAAAAAAAAAGCGAGGGAGGTATTAAATAGAAAGTGGTAAGAATGTAAACCTTTCAAACTAATATAATTTTTCTCCAATTATTACTCCCTCAATTCATATTTGTTACTTTTTTATTTAGAACCTTTTTAAGAGAGAAAAAGTCAAAGTAGGAAGAGTAAAGGCAGAATGAAGTACTAGGTTCCGTTCAGAAATTATACTTATATTGTTCCAATAGGTCGTGATTAAGGCTCCATTTGTTTTTGAAAGGCAATAATTTTTTCCCCATTTTTTGTTGTGGTGAACAAGAGGTTCAAAAGCAAAATTGAGGTGGAAAAATCATTTTTCCTCCATTCTCTCATTATCGATATCTCCATTTTCCCTTAATTCACCTTAATAGTTTTTTCATCAAACCGAAGCAAAAGAATAACTAATATTCATTTGTTTTCTCCACCGAGGAAATATATTTTCATGGAAAATGTTTTTCATCAAACTATACGAACCCCAAGTATATTAATTTTTAATTAGTGCAATATGCTTTGGTATTATATTGATTTTCTCTTTATAATTTGAAACAAAGTAAAATAATACAAAGTGAGGTTGATCATGAATAAAATAAACATAAGTCGAAAGCATCATTTTTCTTTGAAGATCTCCCCATATCACCATGGTCTCCTAATTAATGCACTTGTCATTTCACTTAGAAAGTTAAAATAAAAAAACAAATCGCCAACAAAGTGTTATCACTTGTGTAATAAGTTGTGCTTAAAATTAACTTTAATTTTTTTTAATAAAGCGGCAACCGAGGTATTGATACGTGTCCAAAATATTGTGTTAGTAAATATGAATACTGGTTAAACATTTTTAAGTAAGGAGAATTCCCATGTAAGGGGGGTGGAATTGGGAACGCTACTTTGTAAGTTGTAGAGATGAGAATCGAATTATCTGTCACGGGGGTAGAAGAGGATTCTCAAGCTAATTGGAGCCATAACCCTTAATTCCCGGTTTGTTTGGATAATTCTAGTTTAGCATAGACAGCCGCATTTTAACACTTTTTCCATAGTCTAATTATTTCCCCAACCATAAGTAGGGGAGTAACTTTTAGAAAA